>JAULBR010096266.1:0-11684 GCA_032355825.1 Melanodrymia aurantiaca
ATATACAGTCAAACCTGCTTGAGCGGCCACCTGTATTAAGCAGCCACTTGTCTTAAGAGGCCACTTTTTGTTACTCCTTTAGGTGGCTGCTTAAGACAGGTTTCACTGTAGCTCATTTTCTAAAATTTCAAACATTTTTTTCTTGAATTGTTTTGGAAAAGTCAGTTGAAGAAAAATATTGTTGGCTAAATTCTAAATTTTGTATTCGATCCGAAATTTATTAAACAATTTGCTAATTTGGCTGCTAACATCCGTCTTGTTTTCATAAGAAATTTGTTCTGATTATTTTAGCAGTCCTTCCAAACAAATTTTAAAATAAATACATAGTTACAAATCTTTATTAAAATATCAATATTTATCTAATATTGATATTGCATGTGAAAATTAGTAAAAAATGGTTATAATTTCCTGCTGATAACTAGGTTAAATTAGCATATTTGCAAGTAGCAGGCATCACTTGATGTGACTATAGATTGACAAAATTAATATTGAACTTGAAAGTGATGCCTGCTACTACCTAGCAATGTTATGTCTTTGCTTGATTGCTTTATCTGTTAGAAGATTACTAATCACTTTGAATGTACTAGTTAGTTACTAATAGTATAGTGCTGTTAGTTCTGTAGTAAAATGTAGTCCATATCTAATGCTTTACTTGTAATCTATTATTGCAGCTGTTAAAATGACGGAACATTTCCATGGCACTTAGTAACAGTATAATCTCAAAAATAGACCTTATACCAGTTGATAACAGACTTTTGAATCTATGGATTTTTTAAATATTTTAAATTAAATGATGAGCATTTTTAAGTGATACTTAAAATTTTCCCATGTCTGTTCTATAACAATTGAAAAACCTATGTGAAAACTGGGGCAACATCTTGGTGTACAAAGATGGAATATAATGTAGTGCATGCAACTGCATGTAAAAGATTGTTAGTTTTTAAACCATAGCGGTTTAAAAAGTAACAATATTTTACTAATCCTAAAACGCCTATGTGTGTCAGAAACTACTAACCCAGTCATTTTTATTAACCTAAGCTTTCTGGATTAAACTTTCTGTGATCGTAAAAGATGGTGGAATAAACATTTATGTGTGTCTTATTTGTATGATTGGAGTAATGCAGAGAACACTAAAATTAAAAGGCCAATTATGAGTAGCTTGATTTTTGTGGTAGCAATAACAAGCAATGGCAATCAAATCTTGTGCCAGTTAATTTTGATGGCTGTTAATTGAATTATGAATTTGAGTTAGAAATGTAATTCCTGTTGTCGAAAGCTTTATGAAGATAATAATCATATTTAATGTGAGGAAGAAAATTTAAATGAGTGAGAAAGATCTATTTTTGAGTGAGCTCTGTCATTAATGTATACAATGTAGATATATAACAAGAAAAGAAAAGTTACATCTACCTGCACAGCTTTCTCAGTATTAACCAAATATCCAGAGATATACCCATAGATGACAAACTGTCAAATAGTTTTGTTTCGCTATGTTGCCATTACTAATAAACATGTTTGTATGCAATGTACTGATTACCTAACAACTGTCTTGCATTTGTCACAGGTCTAACAAAATCTTCAACTTTGGATTATGCATACCTAAGTGATTATGCATATGGTAAGTCATATGATATCCTAAAAACATTGCCACACTACTGTTAATCTACATAATCCAACTTATTTAATATATTTGTGTTTTAATATATTTGTGTTTTCTAATTTAAGTACTAAAAAATGTGACTGAACACAATAGAAAAGTGATATTATATGGCCTAGTAATTGATTTATTTAAAAAGGGATGTTACTCATGATGTAATAAAACAAATGTCCGGTTGTCAATTTGATTTTTCCCCACCCCTGGGGCCTACATATATGGTATGCTTTTTTTAAAAGGAAACTCCTTCATAAAAATAATTTTCAATTCAATTAAAACACAGTTTAATGTAATGTTACTTAAATAGCTTTTTAAAATGAAATTTTCAGCTAAATTAATGATTTTTAAAATGGGTAGGCATTTTTGTCCAGGTCATAATATACAAAGTGTTTTGGGTGGAGGGATTTTGGGAATCTTTTATCGTCTTGTTTTTATAGTGTTGTTGTTTCATCACATGTGTTTCAGTTAATCAGTTTGAATGACATGCTTTTAACTTTTGTGTGTTTTCTTTTTATTTACTAAATCTGCAGAATACTTGAAATATGTTTTAGATTTGAATCTGATGAAGCATGCAGAATAATAATTTTTAAAGTTCAAATAGCTCATTTTAAAGATGAATATAAGTATGTTTTTAAAGTAAATATACATGTACATATTAATATATAATATTAAATAATTGTTTTATTCACTATACATGTACATTTACAAAATATGTTGTGTTTCTTATCCTAAAATGAAACTTGACAGATATATGGAAACTATCTTCTTTAATCTATAGCAAGAGTTGTTTCCCTTGCATTAATTTCAAAGTTTGTCCATAGTGTTGTGAAATAAAGACATTAAAGTTTGTCATAATTTCTTCGCATACATACATGATTACATATTTTTTAAATTTAATATTTACTTGTTTTACCAAGTATTATTCAATGTGTAGTTTGATAATGTACTGATTTTGACACTGTTTGCAGTCCATGGATCAAATCTGTCGCTCGTGTCTACCTCATCTTCGTGTTTCTCATCTGTAAGTATATAAATATAGTCATGTTTTTAACAGTAAAATTCCTATTGCACTAAGCCAGTATGAAATGAAGGCATGCTCAAAGAGTACATATGAAGTTCGTTGTTTTAATCAACAGCTACTGAATGTCAAAAACATTGTTATGTTGACACATGATCTCAGAAAAATCTTCTAATGCCACATAGCCTACCCTTACCAAAATGACAGCAAGAAGTGTTATTTATTTATTTATCACACAACTAAACATTTGATTAATATAAGAAAATTGTGTTATACAGGGGTCAATTTAAATTTTGTACCACTATCAATTTCAAAAATCGCTATTCCGTCTGAAAATTTACTATCCCTTTAAAAATATGTTATAGTAATTCTTTGGTGCATAAAATAACAGATTTATTAAAGCTGTCTTCTTTGCATTTGCTGATTGAATATGACTACTATAGCTCCCGAATGAAGGAACAAGCATCTATTTAGAAGGAAATAATCAAAGACAGATTTCATGATTCCATGTTTTATTTCCACTTTCATAATGGAATGGTGCAAAATGTAGTTTACTATTCCGTTTTGAAAATCACTATTCGTGGGATAGCGGAATAGTGTATATTTCGACCCATGGTATACATAAATCACTTTAATAGATTTCACAGGCTT
Source organism: Melanodrymia aurantiaca (assembly GCA_032355825.1). Lineage (NCBI taxonomy): Eukaryota > Metazoa > Mollusca > Gastropoda > Neomphalida > Peltospiridae > Melanodrymia > Melanodrymia aurantiaca. Next base: position 3,324 of record JAULBR010096266.1, read on the forward strand.
CAGACAATTAATAATATATCCAGATTCATATTCTTTAAATTGTTGAATTTTAATGTAAAAACGCCCTATTAATATAATGTAGGATTATGTATAGTAATGTGAACTGTGTTTGTGTTGCAGGCTGAAGACAAACAGAACAATGAGGTAGGTGACTGCATCTTGCTGTGTTGTCTCATGTTGCACTCGGAACATACACAGACATAGAAACTCCTTCTCGCTCTACTAAGACAAATACATTCTTTTTCATGTTTCATCTTTTTGTATGGCAGTCAATTTGCTTTGCTTTTTTTTTTTTGAAGACAAGTGTAATATAAATATTACATTTAAAAACACCATCAACAATACTATTTATTCAAAATTCAGTTTTATAATTTATATTATTTAATTTATTATGAATAAAATTTTATTTCGAAGTCACCCGTTTCCGTTAATTTGATTTGAAAACGTTTGCCGTTATGTATTGAAGTTTTATTTTTTTGTTCCGTAAGGTTCGCAAATTGCGTCGTGACCTAGACTCGGCTAATGACAAGGTGCTAACATTATCAACCCAACTCAAAACAAACGTAAGTTCTATTTGTTTTAAAGTGGATTATGATGTCAAAAAACTAACATTCAGCTAGCTTGTTGTTGGTTCTGTTTCTTTTGTTGTATCATCTCTTCATTTCACTCTTTACATTTCAAATCGCTTTCACACAAAATAGACAAATTAAACACACAGTATCGGGGGTTGTAATTTAAATTTTGTATCACTATTCCTAAGGAATGGTGGATTTCGAAAAGCACTGTTCTGTCTGAAAATTTACTCTCCCACTCACAGCAGCCAGTATCCCACTATTGGTTAACACATGCTGTGGTATGTACAGTCTTGACTGTGGGAAAGTGAATATGAAAGATTCCTTGCTACTTATCAAATAGGAGTAGTGTGTTTCCTCTTATACTAACACTACATGTGTAACTTCTGTTCGGCACAGACAGTTGAGGCAGCTTGACTGTGTGTACAGGATAGATGTGCTTGAATCTCAATTGGATAGAAGCATGTAAATAAGTTAGAACCAACTAAGTATGGTGATAACTTATACATGAAGATTACAATACAGATACCATATTGGACCTTACTGCTGTTAATAATTCCATTTTTATCAACTGATCTAGTATTTTTACAATCATCAAATTTCCTTCATACAATTCTGTCATTAATTGCACTGATTATGAAACATTAAATTTCCAACATGTCTAATAGTAATAATTCAATTGACAATCATTACAATTCTTGGACTATGCTAATGGTACACATGTTTTCTACACATTAATAGATTGACATATATTAGTTCATAATATGCTTTGGACACTCATAATTCCATGTCTATGAAGTCAAATGTTAGATTACTAACAATACATGATCAAATAAGACCATGCTTTTTCTATGTTGTGTGTTTGTAATGCTGTTTATTTTAATATATATTATATGTATGGACAAATATTTTATAATTATCTGAAATCAATTAGAATTTTGCTGTCATTGATGAGCTGCATCCATCTTTGTTATTATCTACAGCAGGTGAGATTTTACAATGTAGAAAAAGAAAAGAAATTAATATGTTTTTATTATATTTTCATTTGTTTACCTTTACAAAGAGGCATAAAAAAATATATTTTGTTCTCCACATTTTGTAGGGTAGCATACACCTGCAGCCCTCTAGATAGTTCAGGAGTATGCACTTGGACATTTCATGCCTTTGTTTAAATTTTTTAGACTTTTTCGTTTTGGATCACCTTAAAGTCTGTTACTTTATGTTTTTATATATACTGTAACTCATTGAATATCTAGTGATACCCAATCTAATGTTCATGTACTAGTCATAAGCGGCAATACAAGACACATCTAGTGGATAACTGCAACAATAACAGTCCAGGTTCCACCTATTATGATACAGAGCCTAATCGGTTGAAATCTCTAGGATGTTTACATGTGTTTGAGGAAAATATCCCTTGATGTATTCAGTATATCTGATCATTTAAATACACACAGATTAAAGGGTTTATGATTGTTTTGGTTTTGATAATGATGTACCTGGAGGTGTTATCTGTTGACAAAACATGGTCACTTCCTGTAGAGCCAGCCCACTGTTTGAATGAAGACAGCTGGCAGATCTATGCAGGTTTCACATTGTATTGTCTAGATGGGCCGGTCTAGATGTGCTGTGTCTAGCAGGGCCTGTCTAGATGTGCTGGAGCCAAATTCATAAAAGGCATCTAACTTAGTTGGTTACTAGATGTTAGCAGCTTGCTAATGACTTAGAGGTTCTCCCGATCGACTCTAGACTTGGTATGCAAATTAGAAGCTTGCTACCATTAGAAGGGTTTTATGAATAAGACTTGGCAAGAAACTAGAGTTACAAGCCAGTTTAGCAACCAACTAGGCTTAGCAAGCTTTTATGAATTTGGGCCCTGGTCTCTACATGATAGTATTCCTTGGTGTTCAGGTGTATGTGTGTATAATGTATACAAACAAAATCACACAATTATGTATTGCCTGTTTAGGCTCGTAAATACGGTTGGGAAGATTTAAAGGGGGATGTCCGAACACATGTTAAAATTGGTAAAAATCACTATTTTAGATCCACATAGGCTACTGTTTCCTGATAACAAGGGATCTTTTATGTGTACTTTCCCACAGACAAGATAGGACAGGCTTTGATGGATCAGTCGGTTGTGCAGTCAGTTGTGCAATTATTGCAGTGGCATCCACTCAAGTTATAATGATTGGAAATACCATATCTGAACAGCATTGATCAATCCTAGTGTTAAAATTCAAACTGCACACCCACCAGGTGCAAATGAAGATAAACACTAATTCATAACACTATTTGACTGTAGTGTGCTAAATAATGTTTTTGTGTTGTGAGACACATCCTGAAGTGTGTTACATCTACTCCTTTATTTGAGTGTATACATGACCAATACATAATCTGTTTTATATAGCACCAGGCATGATAGCCACCAGCCAGAATGCTTCTTGTATTCTCCATGGTCAAACAATTATTGTAATTCCTAGCTTAAAATGGAGTCAATTGTCTTTCATCAATTTGTTTTGTTCAGGATTTGCCAAACAAACATTGATGTCAAGAATTCTGGTTTGACTGGTGCCAGTATCCTGCAGATAACCTAAATATTTCAAACATCCAGAAGGTGGGAAAAGGCAGCCAGCTGATAGGCGAGATTTTACCAATTACCAAATTCTCCCCATCAAGTCTTGCTATGTCCTTGGCTCATCATTATCATTTTTAAGAGAGAAAAACATTGATTTTCTGAGGTTATTCGAGTTCATGCAGACTTGTTATCTCCGAAACACTGGCATCTTTTTTCTGAATTTAGAAACCTCTGCTGATTCGTGGCAGCGTGAAATGTGTGCACCCAGCAGCGTAGACTCTTGATTATGATTTGCTGCTTGTCTCCTGTGTATTACTATTAGCAAGCAGTCCTATGATTGCAGGCCTATCAGACGGCCCGCTTCATAATGGCCTCCATCACACAGGGGTACCCGATCACGTTTCTTATTTAGGTTCCTGGTAGTTCTCAGAACTTTAGGAGGAGTTTAGAGAAATTTAAATCCCACTGTCTTCAAAACTTGTAAAAGCCTATATGTAAATGTTGGTATCATGATGAACAATTTGATCTGGATGTGGTTTAATGTTGGTCTTCTGTCCAAATTATGTTTAATTACTACACATATATTACATATGGAATAAAATAGCTTGACAGATTATATAATTGTATTGTAATACTTCATGCAGGTTATGTGTCTGCTGAAAAAAACACTTGAAAATAAACCACATTCTATCTTTGTCTCTCTCTTTACCTTTAAATCAGACTATAAAATAAATAAAACCTTAAAATATTGTTTACATAAAAATATATTCATTTATAACAACTTCACAGTATGTCTGTTCACTTTTTAATTTTACACATTCACAATTTACTTATTGATACAAAAAATGATACAAAAATTGTGTAGCATATTTTATATTTTTGTTGACAACAGACTCTTTTGTAGCCATAACATTGAAAATCAATGTTAAAATTTTATAATCTCCATATGTTTTTAACAATATATTATTTTCTAAATGGTAGATGGATATTTTTTTTAAATTGTGATTTCTCAGTAGAGAATTCCTCCTACATGTATGCAGGAAAAAAGTAGGAATGATGAAATAACAGGAGACTCCTGTGGAATCCAGGAAGGTTGACATGTCTGCTTAAAATACCTCAAATGGGACATGATCCCATCCATCTGTCTACTGTAAGCCATTGCATCTCTATATCTGAAACAGTTTTTAGACAGTGTTATTTTAGTGTAAATATGGTCTCGCATTAATATTCAATTTCGAAGAAAATTGAACTGAAAATGTTTTTATTTTCAAAGTATTATCCCTTATTATGAGAAATAAATTCAGTAGTGTTATAATGATTTAAGGCAGTTAACGTAATATGTGTTGAACGGGTAATTGACATTGACAGCCAAAGTTTTACTTTCAGTTATATGATCTGTGTTTTGGAATTCTTTCCAAACACAAATATTGTCTAAGTTTTTCAGTGTAATTGCTGTAAACCAGAGGTCATGTTTTATGTGATTATATTTTGTCTAGACCTGCAATTAGTATGAAATAGCCATACTTGTATGGTCACAGTTTCAAAGGCTTTCCTCTTTATATCTCTGCTTCTCCACTCAAAATGTTCCTGGAGAATTCCTAAGTTTGAAGAGAGGGCTAGAGGGCAGGCTGAAGACAGCTGGAATTTCTATACCTGTTCGGCTTGGCACCTAATATTTCCACCTCCACTGCTTTATTGCTTTTCTGTGGACTTGTTTAAGTCATGGCTACCAAACACCGGTACACTTGTCTGCATCAACATGTACCAATCTAGAGTTTGGTATTTGTCGACAAGCTTGGTCCAGAGTGATAATAATCAGCTTGGTAAAGATCAGACACGTTCGCCCGCCCGCCCGCCAGTCATGAATAAAGTTCTCCAAGCAAAAGTTACCATCATGGCATAATTGAAAAACCATTATTACGGTTCCTTGGGGACACTTTGCAGTGTATTTATGGATGTGTATATGTGTGCTTGTTCCATAGACCTGGCATGTTTGAAGATTGACTATTAGTTGCAGGGATTGTGACAGGTATTGTACAGAATTCAAAACTGATCTGCACTATGGTACAGCTGCAGCTATGAGAAATGTTGTAAACTATTAAGTGCTGGCACACACTACACTGCATCCTGGAAATTACTCTACTTTGTTATTACAAGGTTCAGAAGATTTATAATGTAAGACTTCTGCTCATGCACCTGGAATTAGATTTTTTTTTTTTATCGATCAGTCTGGTACAGGCTGTGAAAAATCTTAAAGTAGTGCTAGGTTGAACATTGGAATTGGACGAACCATGCCAGTACTTTTCTTTGTTGATTTTCTTCGTGGACCAGTCAGTATATATAAGTTTCAGTTTTAGTTCTCATCTGGATACCTGTTTTGAAAAAAAAACCACAGGAAAAAACCCCACAAAAAACCTTTGTACCAGAGGACATAAGCAAGTCTACGTTTTAAGTGTCAAGTTTTAGGACCCCAACAGGTTCGTGTGGAAAGATCCAAGCCTGGTATCACTGGACAGATATACCTAATAGGTAGATAACATATCATTCCAGCATTCATGGCTCCGTCATGATGTAGAGTATAGAGATTCTGTCAGTTTCATTGCTCAGCCCCCCAAGAGGATGAGGAATCGAGTTTGCAACACAAATCTTCTGAGTAGGAGTATTGGAAGTTTCATTAATACACTAATTTCCATCTGTTAGTGTTGGCAACCGGATTGTTTTGCAAGATTTGTAGTTTTTTCTTTGATGGATATCGATGGCATCCTACAAACGCCTGCACAGTGATAAAATGGAGCGTTGGTGCATGGGTCAGAAGCGCAGGCCCGAGTGGTACAACCGATACTCGTGTCCGTACTATGACAATGCTCAGGCAAGTAATGATGATCTTATTATAGTCTGTCTCCATGTGAGGTAATAGCAGGTGTCGTTTGTATTGCAAATTGCTCTGTTATGTCACTTATTAAGTTATTTACGATGTTTGAAGGGCAAAATAGAACTTGTACACTACATTTATTGTTACAACATATGTTATGTCTATTACGGGTTGGGATAAACATTTGTTTCTGTATTTTATGTGGCATTTTGCCTGGGATTGTGTAATGTATGTTCTTTAGACATGAAACAAGTAGTAACAACACCAAATATATGCTACTTTAATTATCCTTAATAAAAGAGCAGCTACGTAAATATTTTCAATGATTCGTATTACTTTTTAAAAAATTAAAAAGTTGGAAAGATGATGCAAAAACATGTAAAATATAAACAACATAATATTAAACTTACAAACACATACAGACAAACAGCTATAATAAAACATACAACTAATGACTAGCATGTGCTTTGTGATGAAAGCACCAGAAAAACACAAAGTGTTGTTTATGGCGGATGTCACTGATAGGGCAGGATACACTCACCTTTCATTAACACTTGATATCATCACTGCTTTGACTGTGCCATCTCAAGTTTGTCCCTTCAATCTTTCTTGTGCTGAAATACATGTAAGCATTTGGTTATATTAATGATTTGGTCCTTTAGAAACCTTTCATTATTTAATTGTTAAGCATCTTGATTGACAAACCAGTAATAAAAATATTTAGAGTATCCAAGTTAAATTTGTTTTGTTACAATGATAAATGTGGCAGTCAAGAAAACGTTTTTCATACTGTAAGGAAGACGAAACAAAAACAAGCGGGTAAAGAAAACAAACTAATAAGAGTAAAGTTGTGAATGCCATATGATGGAATAAATTATGTTTGTAGAAGAGGCATTAAGGAAAATACCATGACTTAGTGGCAGGGGAACATGGTTTTAATGCTGATGATTCCAGCCTCATGTTTATTGCTTTGAGCAGGTTTGAGTGACAGATGAAATGGTATAATAATAAATACTGGTCATTTGAAAAGCCCCAGTGCCTGATGTAATGGGATTCGCAGACCCAAGTGGCTGGCTTGACTGAACGGTTCTGTGACATGGGCACACTCCTAACCTATCAACACACAAAAACACAGCTGATGGTCAAAGGACCCGGCTATTTTCCAGAAGTCTACATATTTCCAAAACTAATTCTGCTACAATCATGATTGAAATTTCGTCAGCCCATATTTTGCATTAGCAGACACTAATATTTGAATTCAGTAGTTTAACCAAACAAATTATTCCTTGACAACTGTGAATGTATGCAAAACTGAAAACATTTGTAAGTGGCAATTTGTAAGAACCAATATACTCATTTCAGGTCATATTTAGTATTGCTTTGAATAAAGTAACCAATTGTCTGCAGCAATGTTATTGGCATATTTGAAAAAAATAAATACAAATTTTAAATAAGCAGATTTAAAAAGTTTTCCTATTTTTGTGACGATTTGTTGCTCGAAATAGCCAGACCATGTTATCAACTGTCAGTGATATCTGGAATGGTCCGAGTAATATCGCTTAAGGGCATCGGGCAACCGAATTCTGAGTTGTGCTTATTAAAAGAGCAGTCATCAGACAAAGCATTTACAGAGATGGCTGGACATACGAAGTGCAATAATGACCATGGTGGGAAAAAATCACTCTAGCGCTCTCGACACTATTTTCATAGTTTCCATAAACCAGACCATTTGTGTCAACTAGGTTGCCATTCAGTGATGGTCTGGGTATAGAGACTAATATTTTTATCTTACAAATATACTCCAGTGATGGAATTCGGTGAGATTGTGTGGTTATCGATTAATAGAATAGACAGTTTTTGACATTTGTTTTGATTAAAACGGTGATTTGTCCAGTGATATGCTTGCTTAAGGGTTATAGCCAGCTAGCCAGTGAATGTAAATTTACAAGTTTTGGACATAAATGGTACTATGGCAAGCCTGGACAAGGGGCACGGCTATGGATAGCCTTTCAGGGCATCACAGCAACTTCATATGGCAAGCAGGCAATTTCTGTTGGGAATCTGTGTTTCCATCCATGTACCGAAACTTTCATTTCGAACACTCTGAATTTGTCTTATTGAAAGATCATTAATTAAACTCATTATATGCCAGTCATTTGTAGTTACGTTATACATGCATCAGGTGAGCTTAAGTCTGCCAGCTGTTTAATGATAATTAATTCAAACCATTATGTTAATTGTATGCATGCAACTGAGGAGCGTGATGTAGCTCAGAGGTAAGATGTCCGCTTGTGGCGGGATGGGTCGAGAGATCGATCCTCCACAGCGAAAACATTTTT
>JAULBR010096277.1:0-11684 GCA_032355825.1 Melanodrymia aurantiaca
TATATGCCTATAAGCCAAACGGCTTAAAGCAAATAAACAATTACAATTACATACAGTGTATATTGATAATGATAAGTGTAAGCACTAGCATAAAAATTATACCTAAATGCTAATTTTACCATTCTCCATTAGCTAGAAATAATTATGCTACAAATAGCAATAGCTACAAAAGTAAATGTTCCCGTCTCAGTGGCGTAATGGTTAAACGCGTCGGGTTTAAGATTGGTAGGTACTGGGTTCGAATCCCATTCATGGCGTATGGGATCTTTAATACCAATACCGACTCCAACCCAGAGCGAGTGCTCCGTCAAAACTCCATGTGTAGGTGTACTTCCACTTACACCGAACAGTGTCCACAACTGGTTCATCAAAGGCCGTGGTATGTACAGTCCTGTCTGTGGGTAAGTGCATATACAAGAGCCCTCTAACATACTAACACCTGTCTGTCGTGGACAGAACTCTCTGGCGAAGTCACAGAGGTTGTGCCCATGACAGGTGTGCTTGAACAGTTTTCTGATGGAAGCACACCACAAATGACCCAAACCCAAACTAACACGTGGACAGGCAGTCGAGGTATCTTGACTGCCTGACCATAACAGACGTGCTTAAATCTAAATTGGAAAACAGTTATAACTATGTAGATGTTAATTTTAATAATAAGAAATGCTCCCTTAGTAAACAACATGTTACAAATTGCATGACGCACAGTGGCATCCATTTCAAAACTCCGGAGTTTATTGTCATGTCAATTAATCCTACCTACAGTTGACCTTTTGAAAAAAAACAATGATCTTGGCGAATATTTATAACTACACATGTATTTCTTTTATCATCGATTTTGACACATAATGCGAAAGAATGCGTTGCAAATTTAAAACACTAAGTACCTTGGGCGATATTTTTTTCTGGGTTACCAACACAATTGTATTATAAACTCATTAGTACACATGTAGATGGGAATACGTGGGTAAGTAAAAACAATCATGGTAAATTTTCCGGAAAAAAACAATCAATAACAGATGACGCCAAATACAAGATCTCATGCTGTGCACCATATTTTATTCTGACATTAGCATTTCAATAACAGCATGAGTTAATTTAAAAATATTTCGTTGTATAGTCCCCGTCACAACATTTGTAGTATGTTTTTCGTAGATAACTTTAGTTTCTTTTAACGTAGAGAAAAAAGGTAAACATTCTTGAAAATAAAAAAAAAAGTCCTATTGTTGTGTCCAAATTATATAAGTTTAGGTTAACAAATAAAAATATTTCAATGCAAATGCATACAAAAAATCATCAGAAAAATCTGCTATTTTTAATGGCCGACGCTGGATTTTTCTCACGATTTTTTGGTATGAATTTGCATTAAAATATTTTTATTTGTTAACCTAACGTTATATAATTTGGACACAAAAATAGGACTTTTTTTTTAATTTCATAAATGTTTACCTTTTTTCTCTACGTTAAACGAAACTAAAGTTATCTACGAAAAACATACTACAAATGTTGTGACACGAAGTATAAACCAATGATAAGTTACCAGCATAAATGTTTTCAAAATCATGTAATACTCAGACTACTCTGTTTATGTAATGACTAACCATATATTTGTCAATACGCAGGAATGATCTGTCAGAAAATGCAGATGATGAAAGTGAAGAGGATAATGGTGATGATATAGAAAATGATGAAGATGACGATCTGATAAGTGTTAGAGCGACAATGCAGAGTTTTCTGATAGATGATGATGATGATGATGATGATGATGGTAAATATTTAATAATTGGGTTGATTTCTATTGATTAGTGGATGGCAGAGAGGGGCGTAGTCAGCGATAGAGCGTCCGCCTGAGGTTTAATATGTCGACAGATCAATCCTCAGTAGACCTGTTGGGTTATTTCCCATTCCAACCAGTCATCCATGACTGGTCCATCAAAGGCTGTGGTGTGTTCTATCCTATATGTTGGAAAGTGCACATAAAAGATCCCTTGAAGTTAACTTTGTACCAATATCAGCATGTTTAATGGCATAAACAAAACAGAGAGTAAAATGGATTGGTTTGTAAACATATCTATTAAGAAACTTACTTGTTTGAACAGTATTCTCAAAGTGATTCTCAAGATGCAGACTGCAATGTAGCACGTGCAGACATCAATAAATATGATAACGATTGCACAAGCTACACCATAATAAACAAACCTCCCAAAGTATCGAGCATCTTGAAGTAACAAGTGACGATACATGTAGACCATGATCAAGTTCACTTCTGCTAAACCCAGTTCATCATGAAAACAATTTCAAAATACCTTATCAATTCCAGTGCAGTATTTATGGAGGATTTCGGTGGTGGGTTTTCTAAATCAATCCCATGTGAAAAATGTATTAATAGCACTATTAGGTAAACTCTTCTAATATATATTTGATATATATTAATGGTATATAGGAGTCTGTCCACCCAACCACAACAGCAGCCTCCATTTCATTATACAATGATTGATTTCAGATGAGGTGAAGAGGGGTAAAAGTCCCACGCAGTTGCAAGAGGGTGATGCCAGTAATGGATTCCATGATGACGATACTGCGCATGATGAAGTGAGGCCAGAAATACTGGAAGACCAATCTGCATCGGACGGCCATGATGAGCAGTCAGCAGATAAAGAAAGAGAACTGGTGAAAATTTCTGTCTCAGACTCGGTGGAAAGTGAAGACAGATTCTCTGATAATGAAGACTTGTTTGGTGAGCAATTGGATTTCTGAAAACTTTTTGTATTAACATGTTTCCTAGTTACACACTGTATATATATGTTAACATAAATAAAGTATAATAAAAATAAGAAACGATCCAAAATATCTTAAAATAAGCCAAATAATCTAAGTTACATTTTAGTAGTTTATTATTAACAAGCCAAAACAAATCTTTATTTTAGAGAGTGGCAAGTGGACAATGATGATACATGAAATATTCTTCAATCCCATATTGTGTTTAAGACATTTTTAACAATCTAAATGTTAGTAATAGTATTACGGACATAATATGTAATTATATATATTTGGTTTCGAATGCTTTATGAGATTACTTATTCCTCAATGCATTTGTCGAAAGTGGAGTATGTATGTGATGAACTCTTGTGAAACTAATTGACAGCTCAATGAACTGAAGGTGACACAAATTTTAAAATATGTGCTGGGTTATAGGTGAATGAAAATTGCTTTATTTTGTGTGCAGAAGACAGTGATGCCGAAACTCAGTTTGGCGACGATGATGACGATGAAGAAGACTATGATCTGTTTAGTCGACTGGAACAGACGAGAATGGAACTTGAACAAGTTCTTGGATTTGAGAAATTTATTGAAGTCTACAAAGCAGTTGAGGTTTGTTGAGTGCAGCAAATCCCTACAATTTAATTATATATATAATTGGCCCTAAAACATAACAAAAGATTTGTGCACTGAATCTATTACTCATTCTGAAACAAATAAAAGTGCTTTACAGTAGTTTATACATTACTTTTGTACCAATTTATAACAGTTAGAACACACAACTTCTGTAAAAGGAAAACTTTTAAATTTCTGCAATGTACAATAGTGATGTTATGAATAAGCTGGTTTTCAATTAAAAAATATATTTTTTAATAATGCAGGCACTGCAAGAGGACGAAGAGGAAAATGTAGAGCAAGGAGTTCGTATTGCCATTGACATGTTAGGAAAGGAGAAAGAATATCTGTACCCCAAAATCTTTCAGCTAGTCATTGCTGATACCGCTTTTACAGACGGTAAGTGACACCTTTTGACTGCGAGAATGTTGCAGGTTGCAAATTATTGTGTTGCTCTATCTTTAAAGGGAAAGGAGTGATATAAAGTATTTTATTACACCTCAGTTTGGGGGACACTTGTGTTAGTAGGATACCCGTGGGAGATAAATACATCTCTCACAATGTGGGATATGACTTTGAAGAGGTCATGACCTGTGAACAGAAATATTTTGACGTCACAAATTCTTGCATCTTCAAAGTTGTGTGATAACATTCCAGCTGCCAGTTAGTGTTAGTGTGAGAAATGAAACATGCTATACCTATTTGATAAGTAGCAAGTAACGTTTTATATGCACTTTCCCAAAGACAGGACAGTACTAACAACAAGTTTGTTGACCAGTAGTCGGAAACTGGCTGGTATAAGTGATGTGCTACCCTTTGAGACTTGTGAAGACTGGCTTGAAAAAAACACTGATTATGCTTTGTGTGACTATAATAAATTTGGATAAGTTCTCAATAATAGTTGCATTCATTTTAGAATTAGAGCGGGACATAGTCCAGAGGTAGAATGTCCGCCTGTGGCGGGATGGGTCGTGAGATCGATCCTCCACAGCGCAAAACATTTTTATCGGCTATTTCTCATTCCAGCCGGTGTTCCATGACTGGTTTATCAAATTATGTGGTGTGTGCTATGCTGTCTATGGGAAAGTGCACATAAAAGACCCCTTGCTGTCATGCATAAAAGAGTAGCCTATGTGGCGGCTGTGGGTTTCCTCTGTGACCATGCGTCTGACGTCCAATAAACGCTGATTTATAATTGATGTGTATCTAGTGGCGTCGTTCAATAAAACAAACTTTACTTTCATTTTAGAACTAATATATGTTTGATATAGTGTGACAGATCCATAGCATTGATTAATGATTTGTTTTGTTGTATTTTCAGACAATGCGTGAAATTCAATGACCAATGCTGAGCTGGTGTGAAGTATGTGTGTGTGGGAGTCCCAATAATAATTATTCAATCTAGTGAAGTGTGAAGTTGAATCACCAATGCTAAGCTGGCGTAACATATACATGTATGTGTGCATCCCAACATTTCTATCTGGTGAAGTGTGAAATTGAATGACCAATGCTGAGCTGATGTAATATATGTGTGTGTGCATATCAGAAATTCAACCTGGTTAAGAGTGCAATTAAAGTGTTACTGTGCATAGATGGTCATTTGTGTATGGATGGTGTTGTATGAGTTGTCATTGTTTCATGACCATTCAGTCTTGCATTCCACAGAATGGTCTTTGTGTTCATTACTAGTAAGTGATAGCAGAACACAGGGAAGGGTTGAAGCAGAATATTGTAAACAACTTTGTCCATGTGCATACTTCTTTTTTGTGTGGATATTTTCAACCATTTATAACCCAAGGTTGTTGGCCAAGTTTGAATTTCAGATATGTATACGAAATTTCAAGATGGGCTCCTCTGTCTCATATGAGTTTGACAGTATAAATTGTTTGTTTATGCTTGCTGAACCTTTGAAGTCCAATTTCTGTGATATCCTTTTCTTACATTAATGATGTTCTGCATGGCCAATATCCAATTTGCAATATCCTGCATGGCCAATATAGTAACATTACAAGATCATCAAATTGTCAAAATGTAGAAAACATAAATTTAAGCCAACTACATAAAATGATAATCTGCTGAACCAAGTGTGAAAGATTGTATATACAGGTTCATACTGACCCATTTGGTTACTATTACATATTCATTACCTGATATGTAAAACAATGTTGACCAATATTTTCCTCAATTAAACAAATACTGTTTTTAAATGGGGTTTTTTGGTGTATCATGACGGTACAACATATGTTTATGCATTTAAATAATATAACTACATGTATTTTATATTACATAAAACTGCATTTTATGTCTCTTTACTCTTATAAATAATATAATGCAATCAAAGTGTTTAAGGATTGTTTGAACACTGGCTGGTTGAGATGCGTAATAGCATCAACACCTGAGTATAAATATATGTGTTAAGCTGACTAACACCTGTAAGTGAAGAATATTGTTATATAACATGCATTTTCATTTATGTCTCACGTAATATAAACATAAGTCATGCTTGTGATAAATATTTTTATTGTGTATGACAGGAAGTTGATTTCCAGCACAAATATTGAAGTATCGTCATTGGTTTTTTGTGTGCGAGTATTTAAAAGTATATAATTTCACACATTTTATCTATTTTATATACTGTTAATATATATTTGCTATTTAATCTGTGTATATATTGTGGCATTTGAGGAGGATGTTTGTTTTCAATTTGCTAAAATCCATATGGCATTGTGCATATTGTAGCTGAGCTGTGTGTTACATACCTTTATAAGAACTCTAGAACTGGCTAGAAAAACTATGTCATCTACACATAGTATAATAACTAGGTCATAACAGAAAAACTATATGATCTATACATAGCATCAAATATGAAGTCAAATGTGACACAGAACAAAATCTAGATAATAGATTAAAATTAAATAGACTTCAATATATAGTATACAGACATGTAATACATGTATATACATTATTCAAATCTAGAGTCTATACTCATGCTGCAAAATGACCGGGTTCGCATCGCAAAAAGCGATACAAAATCTTGCGATCGCGATGCAATAGGTTTACTCATTTTATAAAAGTGCTAATCAAATTCTAGTACATTCTCTATCCAGTAGAAAAAAAATGCTAATCACAATTTTAGAAACAAATTGCACCCTGATACTAAGATGTAGCTGTAGCATAGTACAAAGATTATATTTACTCTAACTCTGTGATGCATAAAAACATTGAATAGTGAATTTTATCAAAAGACATAAATCCTTTACAGATGTGATGTGATTAGTTAGTTACAACTTATTTGCATGCTTATATCCAATTGAGGTTCAAGTACATCTGTCCTGGATAGGCAGTCCAGCTGATTCGACTGCCTGCCTGCCCAGAACAGAAGTTAATGTTAGTATCTTCTTCTTATTATTAAACAGCAAAGGATTGTTTGTATGCACTGTCCCATAGACAGGACAGTACATACTATGGATTTTGTTAATCAGTAGTGTAACACTGCTCAGAATAAGTAGTGTGAAGCTCTCACTAGGATTTGAACTCTTACTGCGATTAAAAATCCTATCACCTTGAATGGGATTCAATCCCAGTACCTACCAGTCTTGAGCTCGGTGATTCTAAACCATTGTAAATAAATAGCTCATTGACGCGAGACATCAATCATACTTGTAATCATATTTATATAATTTATCATCATACTTGTAATCTTTTTTTTGTTTGTCACCAGAACAATTTGCACATTCTGTAAATAATACAATTGTTCTTAGTACAAAACTGCTGCACAAAATATAATTTTTCGTCCTAAGGAACTGTTTATTCTAACCATTGTATTACATCATATCAGTAATCACAATACAAAATTGCTGAATGGTGTGAAGTTTTTTCACCCGCATCATAGTGTTTTTACTTGTTAACCCTCGAAATGTCAAGGATTTGCATAATAAGCAGAACATAATCAAGTGTTTTGTTACATCAAATGTATCAAGATGAAGCTGATAAATTTGATATCACAACACATGAGAGGTTTATTCATAATCATTATTTTTACTTGCCATAACTATTAACCAAATTGAACAAAAATTAATGCAATGTTTTGTTCAGTTGAGTGATGTCAAACAATCTTTCTTGCCCATTATAATTACATCATTCTTAGTAGCCTACAGTCATGTTTATTTGCTTGACCAATGAAGGAAGAGATATCTACGGGGAAAACAAGATGCAGGGTAATATAATAATGATCTGTCATGTAATTCTATGTATTTACAAATGGAGCATTACAGAAAGACTACCAAAGCTAAACATTTTAATATTTATTAACTATTAAAGCTTGACTGTGGATAATAAAACAAATAATTTACTCGACATGGAATTATAAATGATCTATCGCTCATAAAAACATTCCATGTGAGTTGTGCGTTATTGCTCACGTATTATGCAAGCAAATGGTCTTGTAGGCATACGTCATTATTAGATCATAAGGTAATTTATTTCTCGTATGGTTAAAGGATGATTTTGCCAATCGTTTTATTGCAGACAATGGAATATATAGAATATCCATTTCTGTTGTGCTTGATTGAAAGTCATCTTAATACGCATTTATTTATTAAGAAAGATTTTTGTCCGTCCATATCAGAATTCTTATGTTTTGTGTTTTTGTCCGTCCATTTTATCACTTTGGAAATTACTTTAATTTTTCAAGTCACACCTCTGTGATACTGTGACGTCACAAGATAATATAATTAAATGAATAAAACATGAACTCCAAATCTGTTTTGTTTTGTTTTGTTTTGTTGTTTGAATCGTCCTGTTACTCATGATTAATGACAAATGCATTGTATGGATCCTTATTTTGATTATTTTCAATGTAAACCTCATTGTCATAGTGGATGTTTGCTCTAATTGCTCAAGTGGATCTTTCTCTAATTGCTCAACTGGATGTTTGCTCTAGTGGATATCTACTCCCATTGCTAAAGTGGATGTTTGTTCCAGTAGCTGTCTGCTCTATGACCTCTGTCATTGCTCTGGTGGATAAATTTTGCTCTAATGGATGTCTCATTGCTCTGGTGGATATTTGCTCTAATGGATGTCTCATTGCTCTTGCAAAAGTTTCCTCTCTTATCTCTAGTGATTTTCTTGACACATTGACCAGGTTATAGAACTGGATACGCTGCGTCATAAACACAATCCGGTTGAGGAAAATGTATACCCCACGAAAACTTGAACCTTGCGTATTTGAAGTGCTACCTTTCACCATGTTGATCAATTGACTAAAGTCACCTATACTTGCCCTATGATGTTTCCAGGTTGAACATTGACATCTCTACATCAGGGACTTAACTTAGTGCTAGCCCTTACGTCAATAATGAATGGCGCCCTTTTGTCAGCAACGGGTATCATCAAGTTATATTGGTTTGTGTAACCTAATAGTATTCGTGCTAATTATGACCATGGGTGTTTATCTTTCCAACAAATGCAGTTTTAGTTTAGCACAGAGAGGTCACCTTTTTGTTTTCTTTTTTTCAAATGGAATCTTTACCAACCAGATCAGGATCCAACTCAGTTCGTGAAGTCCAGTGATCGATCCTCAACTGTAGACCGATTAAAATCGATTTTCCACGTTCCAACCACTAGTCCATCAGTGGTGTCGTTAAACAAACTTTATCTTTTCTTTTTACCAAAAAATGACTTGATATGATGCTAATCACAAATAGTAGCATGGTTCGACAGACGGCGCTTCTGAGACCATGTGTCAAACTTCACCCAGAATTTGGCATCCATTAGCCGATTATTAATTAATCAACGTACTCTAAATCAACATGTTTTATCTCCCCTTTTACTCCTGCTCTTGAACAAACAGAAATACTTCTATTACCTGGATATACCGTTATGTTCTTCTGCATAACACACACGCGCTGTCACAGTGGGTCAAGTGAAATGAGAAGTACTGTAAACAAGCGTGTGATATATTTTATAAGCGATGTCATCACAATGTAAACAAAACATATAGGTCTATGACATACAATGTAGTTACACTATAGACATAGTGGCGTGACAACCGGACAATCGTAAATTTTATACAGGACCGAAGCCAGTGGTGTGGGAAGGGTGTGAATGTCCTTGAAAATAAAGTTTGCTAATAACGTAACCTACACTATAGTAAGTCCATGGGCTACTTGGGGTTTATTTAACGTCCCCACTGGAAAACAGTGGTTATTAACCAGCGGTTATCGGATGTCAAACTCACGGATATATCGATGTCATAGGTAAAACCCTTTGCTGCCACATAGGCTACTCATCTTCGAATAACAGCAAGAGATCTTTATGTGCACTTTCCCACAGGTAGGATGACACACACTACGGCCTTTGATAAACTAGTCGTGGATCACTGGTTGGAACAGGAAATAAGCCTGATGACGATTGATTCTTCGAGCCTCAAGCGGACGCTGAACAACATTGGGCTGTGCTACACTCCATGATATAATATATTCATTAAACATGTGCACCTACATTATAAGTTTCTTTTTTAAACACCCGTTTGAAAAATAACTAAGTTCACTGTTGGAGATCGTTTTAAAGGATGGCTGCCCTATTGTGATGATCATTAGGTTACTAGTTTCAACACTGCTGACTGATTATTCCAGTGACACAGCTAGCAGAGTTTTTAAAAATAAAACGCCACTATTTTTTAGATGAAAACAAACTAGTATTTTGATGGTGTGCAAACAAAATAGAATACTACATTCACCTCTGTTATATAACGTTTATTTTACGAGCCTTGTTTTAAACACGTTTACAACTTTTGCTCGTTAGATAATGTTATCTAACGGTCACTCACGTACTAGGCCTACTAGTAATCGCTATGGCTCCTGTCATTGTAAATCATAATGACAGTGGGCTGGAGAACAGTAGACTATAACATTACAAGACGTACAAATAACTTCAGAAAGGAAATGGGTGTCAAAGCCCATCACCACCAGGTTATGATAAAATACAACGTGTGTTCGCACTGTGCAATTATATATGTTGTGTCATTTTTGTATAGACTAGACATCAAATGGCTGGCTACCCGTTGGTCTACATGGTTTCGTATTTTGACATGGTTATTAGCTTGACCATTACACGCTCGCCGATACAGGTGTGAGTGTATCTCATTACATATATTTTATAACGACTTCATATTTCACCTGTCCGCATATTAGCCTGCAATTAAAACGCCCAAGCGTCCCGGAAACATCACGTGACTCTGTGTACAGGGTAGGAACTGCACAAACTATAAGTGTCATAAACCAAAACTACCAAGCCTCAAGCAGTATGTAGGTAGATCTGTCGCCGTTCGGTCATTTCCCAGTTGCATACAGTCGATAAATAGCCACGTTGGGATTACGTAGATTACGGTAAGTTTTATTGTAATACATGCTAATATTATACAACCTTTGTACGGAACTATATATGTTATCAAGTTTCAAACATAGCCTACTGCAATTTATTGACTTAATTTTATCCATGGTTTAATACACATTTTATGGTGCATATCATAGACCGTGGTATGTACCGTCCTGTCTGGCAAAGTTAATAATTTAATGACCCATTGATGCTTATTGAAAAGGCGTATAGGCTACATTTTTATTTTCAAAATATGCAAACAAAACCATCCTTAGTGTGTTAAGATTAAAAATACCTTTCCAAAAAGCCATTACACTTCAAAGTACCGGTATTATGTTTTATCCATCCCAAGCTCAAACATACTTTTCGATTCGTTAAAAAAAACGTAAACGCCAATAACATGGTTTTATTGAGACTGTAATGTTTGTCATAATTAGTACGTTTAATAGTGTTTTCGTCTCGGACGAACAAATTGCACCCATGGAAAGAAACATGGCATTGGAGGCAATGTTCAAGAATAATAAATAACACTCGAAGTTTGGTTCTGTCATTCGACGAGACTAGTGACACCTCACTTCTATCATAACCCAGGGATTTACTACAAATAGTTTGTCCACATATATAACATACATTAAGACTACCAGTATCTGTCATGATCCTGTTAAAAGTATTCTTTTCATATAGATTGAAATTTTGATGGACAATATTCCCGTCATTATACAAATCACACTGTCTAAGCTTTTCTGAATGTGGAATACTTCAAACTAGATTTGTGATTTTTACAACTGTAGAAGTGAAACACATAGACATAATTTATTATGTAACAATTGTTCAATATGCAACCCGTTACCGCCATAGGCTATACCGAATAACAGCAAGGGTTCTTTTATGAATACACTTTCTCAAACAGAGGATAGAGCACGCCACGGCCT
>JAULBR010096288.1:0-11683 GCA_032355825.1 Melanodrymia aurantiaca
AACTTGACATGGTTTGTTAAGACCACGCTAACAAGCCAATGAGCCCATATCTACAATGAGATTCTGATTAACCGCATTCTTGTATCAAGACCTAGAACTAAAATGTGAAGGACGATATTGAATCGTGATCGTTATGAGTTGCTGTTCCTCAACGAGTACTTGCATGAAATCCTCGAAGAGTGACCACACAAACAGACACACCTACCATTCACGACAAACTGGAACAGGAGCAGGATAAACTGTCCAACATCAGCGAACCAACGGAATTAAAGTAAAAGTAAAGTTTGTTTAATTTAATGACGCCATCAGAAACACTTCGAATATAGATCAGCGGTTGTAGGCTACTCGTCTACGAATGACAGCAAGGGGTCTTTTATGTGCACTTTCTCATAGACAGGATAGCACACACCAAGAAAATTGATAAACGGCACGAACGGAAAATAGCCCATAAAAATATTTTCCGCTGTGGAGGATCGATCTCTCGACCCATCCCGCCACAGGCGGACATTCTACCTCTAAACTACGTCCCGCTCCCTCCAACAAACTGATGACATTATATAGTAGTACTGCTGATACTCGATATGTCTATTATGGATGAATACTACCCACTAACAATTAAGTGACGATTTACCTTTACATATAATTATTAATTTTATTACATAACTAAGGGTTTAACAGAGTACGTTTCGGTTTCGTCTACATCTTGTATTGGGAACAAAAATCTTTTTGTGCGAACTTCTGTCAAGCATAATACAAGTTCTATATTCCTAATATAACATTTTCTCTAAAGGTGAATGGCCGTAGTTCACATAAGATGATTTTGCTATTACAACACTAATAAGCAGTTTAATTAGATTATCATTCTGAAATAAACTGGGTTTTTTTATATCAGTGATGAACTTTTTATGATGGTAGTGTAGTGTGCAATATGTTAAATGAGGATGGAGAAAGTTCATCTCTTGTCGTTTCCAATTAGTATGGGGTTACTGTTCAGTTATAGCCGCTCCAATGTGACGGGACCTACCTGCACGGCACTCTATGTAATAAGATGTACCAGATCTTACGACGTCCGTCTTCAAACTATGTCTGGTTACAAACCGGCGAAGATCAAACGCGAAAAATGCACACTCACGACAACACGTGTTTACACTTGTAGTGAGCTGGCAGATACGTCAAAGGTCTTACTCGGAAACACGTAAAATGTCAGTTTCCGCAGCCATTTAGACGATAAATTGCTTTCACGTTGGGCTTTAAAAGAAGTAACTTATTGGACAAAATGCAAACCAACTGTTTGCTTTGTAAGAAACACCTACGTCTTGTACACGTCTACCCTTCCACTTGGGATCAGGTAAATGAACTCTTATCGAAATAATGATTTAAAATACCCAACTTATTAACTTAAACAGAATCACTCACCATTTTGGCGCGAAAATTGAGAGCACGTGACAGGGGTGTGGAGCGGGTTATATGCATACATAATTATATAAGATAATAGAAATCAACAGAAATGTCAAAATGGCATATTCGGTACAATTACGTTGTGTACATCGTAAGAATACGTCGTCAAAATATAATAGCTCATTAGTTGGAACATTTCTTAGGTCATTCTATTGTTTGAAGATGCAGCAGAGCGGAAATGTATGACGCAAAACTTACTTGCGAGTTAAAGCAACTTGCTGTCTAGAGTGGGACAGGACATGATCGCTTTTCGCGAACACACTGAATAATCACTGTTTAAACAGTGAGTAAATATCGTTACTGTCTTGTTTACAATGTCTCTGAATTATCTGTTATATAAAGACCTGATTCTGAAATAAACGTCTGTCGTGGGTATGCAGTCGAGGCAGATGGACTGCGTGCCCATGACAGACGTGCTTGAGCCTAATTGGATATACGAATGTAAATATGTTATTACTAACTAACTAAATATTTTGTTCAGCAGTCTCCGTTTCGTAATGGTCACACCACCAGGCTCAAGACTGGTAGGTATTGAGTTCGAATCCGGTTCGAGGCGATGTGATTTTTAATCTCGGTACCGGTGTAATACTAATAGCCGTAACCTAGGAATCCTAGTCCATACCAGATTAACTCTAGGACTTGTAGGTACTAACTAGTTTTATGAATGATACTATTTGGTTTATTCCGTAAATATTTATTTTATTTTTTAATCCATTTTGTTATTATGTACCCGGACTTGCATTCCGGTAGGACTTGCGTTCCTTTTACACCGGCTCTAACCATTGTGAGTACTGCTCAGGTTTCAATGGTATACATGCACCACTTACCCAGACCAGTCCTGTATGTGGTAAAGTACATACAAACATTCCTTGATGCTAGCACTAACTTCTTACCTGTACAGGCAGTCGAGATAGCTGTTCTGCGTGTCCAAGATAGACGTGCGTGAACCTCAATTGGAAATAAGAACGTAAATAAATTATAATTAACGAACTAAAATTTAATATTGTTTTATTAGAAGTTTATCGTCTTGCTGAGCTGAATTTAGTTCAATGCTACTCATTAAATGTGTGTGGTATGTGCTATCTCGTCTGTGAGAAAGTACATGTATATAAAAGATTATTGCTGCTAATTGATAAGTGTAGCCTATGTGGCGCCAGCGTGTGTATTCTGACACAATGTGTCGAAATACACGGGTGTCTGACATCCAATGGCTGACGTTCATTAATCAATGTGGCATTAAACACCTTTTTTCTCTTTGATCTTATCGTCTTCTTTAAAGAGATTCGCTCAACTCTTTGACGCGAAAAGCGAGCTCAAATGACGAAGTAACGAAGCGAGTTATAATTATACGCTTATAATAGCCATCAACAGAAATGTCAAAATGCTGTTATACTACGGTAAATTGCCTATTTTATGTCTTAGAATAACTGCACAAACCCCACAATCCAAACGTTCGAAGGTCACTGATATTGTCTGCAAATGCAATCGAGCGATAATGTATGGCTACAATTTCGGTGATTGGAGGTCTTTAAACGATGCTATCAACCGCCCAGTGAACAATGAGATCTCGTTTTGTTAACAGAAGTATGTAATGTTATTTTCAGGTCTTTAAACGATGCTATCAACCGCCCAGTGATAACTGAGATCTCGTTTTGTTAACAGAAGTCTGTAATGCTATTTTCAGGTCGCACGCATGGGCGGACATACCGCATGTGGTCTGAGGGGCAACACGCATCAGTCGCTATGCAAAAGTTCGTGGAAGAACGGAATACTATGTTGTTTGACAGAGAGGCGCAAGGATACAACGATACCCTGGACCTATTTACAGCTGCACCAATCAGAGGAGGCGTCGGGCGGACTTCTCTTAGAATATTTGCAGACGGGACACATTCCAAGGTAGTAATAATTATAATAAGTCACACGCACATAAAGATGAACAATCAAACATTACCAAACATATGCCAGAGAGATCGAAAAAATACCACCAGCAAAGAAACTGTCTGGGCAAGAAATGTTATAGAAAATTTAAGTCACAGAAAATAGTCACAGAAAAAGTAAAAAACTTGGTGACATTTCTCTCTGAATATCTATCACTATCTTCCTGTGGCATTATCACCAAACATTAGTAAATCCGCCTTTTGTTGAAGTGATATACCACGTTCCAATTTCTTGTATAATATAAGTACATGTTTTAGTGCTACAGATCAAATACTTTCAATATTTTCTAGGCTGTATCCACGGACATGCGGTTTATTGTCTGGAGTACTGGCCTCTGGTTCACGCCCAAGAAAATAGATTTTAATATCAGAAGTACTAATACAACTTCGTTTGAATCACAATTGGTAGTCGGCCAGTTGCCCTATACTGACGACCAACCTATTTCATGCACTTTGTCTAAAACTATACAAACTCAACTGTCCAGCCAAAAAATATATATATAATGATGTAGCAATTTTCCCCTATCACTATTTGTAGAACATGATGATGGTTTATCAAAATATTTTTACTTATAATTTTACTTCCAGCTTTCATTCGTCGCTAAGGTTGTTCCAAGTCCTGATTGGTTCGTCGGTGTAGACAGCCTTGACCTTTGTAAGAATGGACACTGGCGGAGAAAGATTTATGCACACCTTCGACCCATGGATGCTGGAACGGACAGAGGATTCACGTACACATCACCAAACTGGCCAGCACATCCAAGAGAAAACATATTTCAGATTACTCCAAAATTCCCAAATCATCCAGCGAGTTCGTTTTACAACGAGAACCTCTCACGATTGCCTAGAATGGCACACGCTATAATCGAAAAGGTGGTAGAGTACCGCAAGAAAGGAAGTCCACGCATGCCACTTGACTCTGGTCCAAATTCTGTTGTTTACGAACAGGAACATGAGCGCCAGGAACGTCTCCGTTTGATGATGAGACCAACAGATCTCCGGACCGCTAGTTCAGACAGATCGAACCTCGCAGACTCAGATTATATGGCGACACTCAACTCTGAACTACAGCGCAAACTGCACGTGCGACCGGTCTTGAGTCAACACACATTTCTTGTAGAAAAATTGGCCCCAGCTGCTGATATTCCAGCAACAGACTCGCGGTCTCCTACAATCCCAACATCTACCCTCATAAGGCAATTAGTCATCAAAAACACGTTGAGCGATTCTCCTGCACATTCAGCAATACAGCCTACAATATATTCTGATAGTTCTGATTCTGAAAAGCCTGCTCCCAGCTCTAAACGTATTACAGAGGAACCAATACATGCTAGTTCTGTGGAAGTTGTAGATCAAGAACCAACACCAGAAGTTGTTGATAATATTTTGGAATCATCAAACAGCCCAGATGTTATGACAGACAATTCTAAGCAGATGGATAATATGTTTACCGATGACGGAGAAATAGAATTTATGACCCCAAAGCTAGTCCTTCAAAAGCATTTGATTATGCCAGCTGGAACTGCTAAAAATGAAGACTTATATGACATCTCGCAAACTGAGGTGTATCCAAATTCAGATCTACAAACGCTGTCTGAATCGACAGGTAATGGAAGGTCAACACACAACCATGTAACCAGCGCTAGATCCTCGGAGCCATCAGCCTCACGTCCTAGTACAGAGTCCCATGTTGATGAGCGAGCAATCTACAGTGAGGCTCATCGGACCGACTACATGAACAACTTTGCCACGGACGAGAATACTGATTCGATGTTCGGGATTTTAAATGACACACCAACTCAAAGCTATGCTAGAGACCCCGACACTACGGAGACGGACGCAGCTGATGATGTAGCTGAACCGACAGAGAGCCTCGAACCAGATGCACAGTTATACACAGAGGTTGTTTCCAACACATACGATAACGATAACGCCGTTCCCGTGAGAGACATGAGTGAAGAAACCTTTCAAAAGATCGCTAATGTTACAGGAAGTAAACCAGTGTACCATGACAACCAAGATGTAACCAAGGATGACGAAATAGTGAACGAGCCACCATTTCAGATAGGGAGATCCCAAAACAGTGTACACGAAGGTACGTTGAGGATGAAATTTTAGATTGGTTTGGTTATTCGTAACAGTATAGTAGTATTACTTCATTGTTTATGAATACAAACACGATGCAGGCCTCTATACAAAGCTGTACGATAAACTATTAAAAGGGTTAACTTCAACTTTCAAATGGTCAATTTTCCATGTTCGTTCTATGCCGATTTTAAGTAACGCCATTCATTCTGGCATAGTTCGTGTTCGTTATAATTATGCCCATTTTAGACAACGCAGTTTCCTTTTGGTCAGACGTTATTTTAGCAGAGTTATACCATTCATGAACTGGTGAAACCTGCAACAAGATTTAAGGTAGACAATTGAAGGCTTCTTCCAGATATCATGCATTAATGACATAGATGATTTCTTATGCAATATCCTATGGTACAGTGTTCTCTTTCACACTGTTCTTATGGCGGGTAGCAACTATCTGGCAGGATACGTCCATGGACTGGTGAAAAAAACCATGGTATACATTCAGAGGCTACTTCGCGATATGTCGCATCATTGACACAGATGATTGATACAACATGTTACCTCAATTTTCGTCTTGTAGTTGTACCTATATGCATAGATAATAACAGTGCTGATTATAAATACGTTTTCGTTCTATTTCAGAACAAACGGGTGACCTTGACTGTATCGTCGGTGAATGGTCTGACTGGAGTTCGTGTAGCAAGACATGCGGGTTCGGTATCAAGACCAGGTCACGGTCTGTGACGCAATACCCACAGAACGGAGGTCTCCCATGCCCCAGATTTGACCAGGAAGGCTTGTGTGGGAGCATGCGAAATTGCAGGTGGAACTATTTCAGTAATATTTTTACAAAAGATCGAAAACGGCGAAGACGACGATGGCACAACCGTCATGGCTGAAAGTACTTTCTGGAACTGTTTCACTATGTGACGTCATGCCATTATTATTATTATTATTATTATATTATCACCTGGGTCATCCTAACAGAACAAAGTAGTTGTTCTTTGATGAGAAGTGATTACATTGTTCTGGCTGTTGTGTAACTGCCTTCACGATGCGTTGCCATTGCTATGCTGTGGAAGTCCATTTTGGATACTAGTACATAAACATGCACTGAAGATGATGATGTATCGAGTGTTTGTCACAGCACTTTTAGGGATCGTGCAAAAAATGTCAATGTGTTTCACAGTCCGCACAACATTATGATTGTGTTTGACTCCCTCCCTCCGCTTCTAACCCTAACGTAAAATATTGATCAACTGTAGACTGATAATTTTACATCGCATGCAATCAGAATTTGGTTTTTAACCACCACATCCTTTGAACATTGTAAAACACATTGACTGTAAACACTGAAAATGATGGAATTGAATTAATCGTTTCCTGTAAATATTCATTAATTTCTTGGATTTCAATTTTATATAGAGTGTATAGATCAAACGAATTATTCGTTAAATGTATTAATTAATTACCATTGATGTACGAGAAATCCTAACTAGGACCAATTAATGAAAAATAGTGTTCTAATACGAATCTATAGTACATTGCAATGTTATTATGTATGATACGTTGTAGGTGTAAATGGCACTTTAGCATTGAACCTATTGTGTGTGGGTGCGTGCAGACAATTCAAATGCAATTATAGTTTTATATTCTAGTAATAATTAAGCCTACTAACAGACACTTTAAGGTACACATATATAATTAAGTCTTTTAAGGTGAGTAAAGTAATCAACGATCAATTATACAACTATCGCTCGATCAGGCAACCATCGATCAGCCACGTAAACATCGATCTTATCTATCGAGCAAACGTTGATGGATCGCTTTGCACCTGGAGTACAGTACATCAGTTGACGGGATTTTGCTGTTCTAGGTATACAATTTTCAGTAAAAAAGCCAACGGTAGCGAATCCTAACTACGTGCCACCGCTTCGAAAACAACCTTAGAGACTTTGTCCGGGAATAATCTAAGAGACGTGTTGTATGCAGTTTTTAGACATTGTATCTGGCAACAAACAGAACGTGATCTACCAGAAAAAAAAGTATGAAACAACATTTCCAATAACCAATATGAATATTCCAATAAATCATAATTATGATTCATTACTTAGCTTGTAATCAAAATATAAAGTAAACTATTGTATGCCTCATGCGGCTTTTTACATATTATGCAGCCTCTTTATTCATCTACCGGTTATGTCGTTTTATTATTACGCAAAGTTCACCTATGTATCGTTCATCGCCAGACGTGAAATGTCATTTTCCAAAGAAAAACGCAAAATAATTATTGTGAAACGTTTCGTAGATGTTTCACATTTCAATTTTCAGAGACTTTGTTTCCAAAATGTTCTACCTTATTACAGGTGTTTATTATCCAAATTCTAAGTGTCGTTTTCTATAAAAAATTAAAAAACAATTTTAAAAAATTAAAAAAAAACAAAAAAAACCCCACCTTCCATTGCTGCGTAAATGCGTGAGTATAGTGCGTGTCACTAGCTTGAGCGTTTGCGTATCCAAACAAAATCGTTCATACGAAAGATAACTGGATATTATACGGTATCAACGTGCATGTAGTGCATGACGTATAATTGTTATTAATTTTGTATAGGATCGAATGTCCATGGTTACGCTCACGCACTACGCTCACGCATATATACACGCACATGAATGGCTAGCTTAAAGGCACGTAAGTATTGCAGGAGTCATTTCTATTGAAGAAACACAGAAACTGCTATAAAGATGTAACAGAATTATTACATAACATTCTGAAAGGCTGGTGTCTTGTATACATGTCTACTTGTATACATGTATATATTATTATATATACAAACAGGTGTATCTTGGTTGGTTGGTTGGTTTGCTCTAACAATATTATTTCTGTGATAAATGCTGTTTAAAACATGGAGAAATATTATAGCTGTATATATTATTGTTCCTATGTGAATAATATGCGTATATTATGTAAACTAATGTTTATCTTGCTTGTTTTGCTAATTCACAATATGACACATCACTGATACAAATTTATTATCTTCTGACTTCGACCATAATTTCGGTGAAACCACCAGACAAACAAAATGGCTGAGCCCACGAGGTGTGACATCACTGAGGACAGATACGCTCCACTTTCGAGAACACCTGGCATCACCATTGGTTTGGCTATGATTCTGAATGAATGACATCATAACATTGACGAGATATTTCAATGGTTTTGTTATTTAGGTTTGTAGTTACCGGTAGCTTAATTTATGGTCATTGGAAGTTTACCTATAATATATTTATACTAATTTAACAACTTACTGTAGGCACAAGTTGACGTGAAAATTAGGCTCTACTACAAGCATTTGGTAACAATTGGGTAAAACGTGCTATCAGCAATGACGTGATGGTATTCAACCCCAGTTGTCCAATTAATTAAAGCCGCTGGTTCAAGTTTAAGACGGATGGCACAATAACGCGAGCACCTAAATAATGTCATTGTAGCATAGTTTCTCTTCCCAACTGTACTGGTAATAAAGCCTTGTTTAATTAATAAATTAAAAAGGTTCTGATTTATAATTATATCAATCAATATCTGTCTATCCAGTATGTTTCTGGTGTTCCAGATCTTTATAGTAGCCTCGGTTTCGAGTTGAAGAGGGATGTCACCGGTTGTGTAGGCTATGATCGTCTTTCTCCAACAAATGTCGACATCATTGTTTGGTCAATAAGTTATGTCTGTATACCGTTAAAACATGGTGGACTCTTTCATATGATGATATTTTTGTCCTATTGTTAGCACTCTGCAGCATGGCACGTGCTATTTTCGCACAGTTCTCTTAAATGAATCAGCGGCTTTAATGTTTGCAATTTCTTATTTTTGTACCATTGCTTCATTTATTGTCATGCTATTCTGTACATTTTCTTGCAATAAAGTTGGTTGTCAACATTGTGGCGTATTCTATTGAGTTCTGAATATTTAATACTTTATTAACTTAGTTTTCAACAATGGAAATGCAGATTGCATTCGAGAAGAACAGTTAAAACTGTCATCCCATATTGGAATGGAATCTAACTCAGTGGTTAGAGCGTTCACTTGAGGTTAAACATCGATCCTTCTCGTCTGATCCGTTGGTTTTTGCCCGTTCCAATCAGTTTTCTATGACGGTTGTGGCATCATCAATATATTGTTGCTAATCGAAAAAGTATAACATACGTGGCAATATACCATGTGTCGAAATAACCATGTATTTGACATCGAATTGATATGTATTACTATGCTATGTACAATGGTGTCGTTAAATAAGTTAACGTTATCTTTTTCCTCACGTGAAAACCAGACAAGTCAGCTCCGTATACAACACGCACATATTTATATAGATATAGGAGAGGGCCTTGTAAGTTGTTAAACTTGTGCCCAATCCTTTTTGCATTACGAAATAAAATATGTTTCAATCAACACGCACATGTGCACGCAAGCTTTCTTTTCTCTACTACAAGGCAAATTGAAAATGTATAGATAAAAAATTATGAAGTCAAGTGTCGGTCACTTCGCACTGTTTTGAATTAAAGAGGGATGCGACTGGGGATGTAAGGCATGATTCTATTTCGCGAACACACTGCGGCATTACTGATTAAACAGTAGTTTCGTGGTCTTGTTAACACACTCGCATATAGAGATATATTTTGATAATTTTCATAACATTCATATTGTTAGCGATTTGGCTCGCTCAGTTTGTGGAATCTCTCGTACTCTCCTCACACTAATGGCTTTAAAGACTCAAACTTTGTTTCAACTTGAATTACACGTGACTGGGTCAATATACCTTCAAGTTTAACACGTTCCCTCCTCGCGTGTATAATGTGAATACACATTCAACTTTACTTATGTTTTGTACACCCTTTGACTTCTATTTGAGTCCAGCTCAAAACCAACATACATGTACACATGTGGTTCTGCGTCATGTATACTTTTCGACCGCATTGCACATATTTAACTTGAAATCTATTACCTGTTGATGAAGTAGGGTATGTGAAGCGTAAAGGTCAGGTGATATTGCCCATCACAGGAAATATTTAATTTGTAGAAGGATTTGCGAACAAATTACGCCAGGTATATTTAGCAAAGGTTAAGCTATTTTTGCTCTCCTTCCAATAACGTGTAAATAAAATAGTTGTGTTTGAATATAAATGAAAGTATCGTTACGTTTGAAAGAGACTGCAACATATGACAACTATTTTTGTACCAAAAAACCACAACAATGTAGTTTGTTTACACTGTAGTTTGTTTTTCAGTATTTAAAGGTAAAATGTCTTCCGAAAAATCCATCGTCTGCAAAGAAAATGGTGGAATTTTCTGAAGAATTTTTTATTTGTTAACCTAAAGTTATATAATTTGGACACAAAAATAGGACAGTTTTTCTATTTTCAAAAATGTTTACCTTTCTTTCTACGTTAAACGAAACTAGAGTTATCTACAAAAAACATATTACAAATGTTCAGATACGAAGTATACACTGTAGGTCAATCTACTTCAAATCAAGAGATGAAAAGGCTGACAGCTCATATAGATAGTCACATAATTATACTCGATATAAAAATCAAAAACAGAGCCAGATTTTACGCGAGTAGGCAGGCCTATATAGGATAAATTCATAATCTATTATTAGAAGATGATTACTGCTTAATATGCGTACATTCACCAAACGGTGAACAGTCGTGAGTTATTATTCAATGATTCTATATCCATGGCTGCCGACCAGTTTGAATTGATGTGAAGACAGCAGAAAATAAATATAATGTTTACTCAACTGTCTACCGACTTGTCTGTCTGGCACGGGTACAGTGTCGATGTATTATTAACAAAAACTTGGAAGATCTATATATATAAATACCCAGATGTTGCACGAATATAGATTCTGACATTTTCACGTAACACAATCAACTCGTGGCATTTCCTACTTGCAGAGGGAATGAACTCACGTACACGTCGTACACATTTGTACCTGCTGTATGTATCACCTGCTGCTTACAACTCTCTGTTTCCAAAAAAAGGTTACGAAAATATAAAGAAATTTCCCAAAATATATACCAAACGAATAAATATTCATCTATTTAAATGACAAAACCGTAACGTGACTAAATGCATTTATTATCCATATAGTTCAGCATAAACGAGTTCGTAAATTCCATACGAAGCACACGTGTAATAAAGATATCTTTAT
>JAULBR010096299.1:0-11683 GCA_032355825.1 Melanodrymia aurantiaca
CACACCACGGAATTTGATAAACCAGTCGTGTACCACTGGCTGGAACGGAAAATAGCCCATAAAATGTTTTGCACTGTGGAGGAGGATACACTCACACAGAGTGTTGAACATAGGATGGGGAGGTGCACACCAAGACTGGACAAGGACGCCGTCAGTACTAGTGTGCCAACGTCATTCAGAGAGCACATTTTAAAATTAATATTACAGCGTGTGTATACGCCTTTTCAGTATAAATAAACACATCTATGCAGGGGCCGAGGAGCATGTTAAAAAGTGGAGCGAGTGGGGCCTAGGTGAGAAATGAATAAAAATATGTTTAAAATGTCATAAAAAAGTGCTTCGTGCATGACTCCTGATATGTATATATTCCGGTGATCCATAACTAGCCCATCAAATGCCATGGTGTGTGCTATCCTGTATTTGGTAAAGTGCACATAAAAGATCCCTTGTTGTTATTCCATAAGAGTAGTCTACATGTATGTGTCGTGGAAGCCAGTTTCCCTTTGACCAGGTGTCAATATGATAGCTATTGATTAATAATCAATGTGTTGCAGAGACGACATTAAACAAACAAACTTTATCTTTATCAATGTATATATTCTACAACCGAGTTAAATAGATGAGTGCTGAATTTCTCATATATTTTCTTTCCAACCAAGCACATAACCTGCCAAACAATTTTCAAATAACTCTTAAAGTGCAAACCAAAAAAAGAAAGAAGTTACTTCCTCTACAAGCCAATAACAGTGAATGTCTCGAGAGAGTTATTTTGACAGTTTGTGGTCCTATCAGTGAACAATCGCCAATGAAAAGAAGAATTCTCCGTATGTTACGTTATTATCAGTTGAAAATCTCTGACACCATAAAAACAAGAGAAATCGATGCTTAAATATTGACATGGTTGTGGCACGTATTGTTGCATTCCTATAATTCTGCTACTTATATTTGTGACACTTCCCATTACCAATTTCATGGCCCACAAAGCATCGCTGTTGTCAATTATGGAAGATTACTCTATTTATAACATCCAGACCTCGAAGATCTTCGAGTTTGCATAATAATTGTCAGTTAGAACTTGTGAAACTGGAGTTCAATGAACTACATGTACCAATGGATTCCTAACAATGGCAGATAGTCTGGGTAACTTCAACGTAAAGATTATAACAATCCTTCGTATGTACCGGTGTTCCGGGAAATTTAAGTTGTGGGAATCCAACTGAATTCTTGTATAATTTGATGAAAAATAAGACCTGAAACTAATGGTCTCACATATCAGTTGTGGATCTCATCTCTTCGATATCCAATATTGAGGATACATGTACCAGCAAATGTAAAACAATTGAGAGCTAAAAGCTGTCATTACCATAGGGGTCGATAATTTAATTTCTTTTAGAGAAATGATTAATAGCCTACTCACTGCCTATGTTCTGGGGACAATAAATTAATTTTAAAAAAAAAATATAAAAAAATAAATGGTTTAACCCCTTCATCCATGCAGGGATGCTATAGAGACGACTGTAACTGAGAACCGGTCTCCATGGCATAATGGTTAACACATCTGGCTTAAGACTGGTAGGTACTGGGTTCGAACCGCATTCGTTGCATATGGGGTATTTAATCCAAGTATTGGCTCCAACCCAGAGCGAGTGCCCCGTAAAAGTTCAATGGGTAGGTGTACTTCCACTTACACCAACCAGTGTCCACAATTGGTGTAACAAAGGTTGTGGTATGTGTTGTCTTGTCTGTGGGAAAGTGCATATAAAACATCATTTGCTACTCATCAAGAGTAGTGGATTTTCTCTATCATACTAACACTAACTTCTGTCCTGGACAGGCAGTCGAGGCAGCTTGGGATTCAAACCCAGTACCTACCAATCTCAAGCCCGAAGTATTAACCACTGTGCCACGGAGACCGGTGAGGGCCTTTAAGACAGCTTGATAAACATATAGTTACCTTTATTGGGAAAAGAATTAATGATTCCCTGAAATAATCATTTCTCTCTATAGAGATCAAAGGCTCCATAATAGATTTAAACCGAGAAGAGTGAGATATGGAATTAGAACAATCAATTCCTTTTTAACCAAGTAAACAAACTATAATGGAAAACAATACTGCTTGTTGTATAGAGACGAAAGAATGTTTATTTATCAACAACCCGTCACATTATTAATCATTAGCTAATTACTCTAAGTGTCTAGCCCTGTATCTTATTTTCGATCGGACAGCAGAAATGGTTATGCTTAAAGAGAATCACTCACTATTTTTGGCCCGAAAATCAAGATCACATGATGAAGGCATGAAGCTGGTTACACGCAAATAAATTTGAGTATAAACAGAAGTGAAAACACTGTCCTTGTTTATCTACATAGTTGCATACATTTATTATATAACTACAAACAATAACATAAATTTGAAAATGCCATAATATTACATAAAATTGCTCGGTCTACAATGTACAAATTGATCACCAAAACATGCACCTGGATAGTTAACACCATTTCTAAGGTCACGCTGTTGTCTGAAGATGCAGTAGAGCGGAAACGATTGATGCCAAAAATGATGGGTGATTCTCTTTAATGCAAACTCACTTTATTAAGTTCATACTTTGCCCTAATTTGGTATTGTGCAACCTAAAACTCACTCATCTCTGCCCTTTGACCTGTCGCTTCCTGACCTTGCCATAGATTCCTGAGATAGAAAATTATACTTTGCCCTAATTTGGTATTGGCTGAAGCCTGTTGGCCAATTCCATCACCAATAAAGACGGAATAAATATTATTTAAAACTATTTGGTATTGTGCAACCCAAAACCTCACTCACCTCTGCCCTTTGACGTGTCGCTTCCTGACCGTGCCATAGATACCTGAGATAGAAAATTATACTTTGCCAATCCCACCGCCAATAGATGGAATAAATATTATTTAAAACAATTTGGTATTGTGCAACCCAAAACCTCACTCACCTCTGCCCTTTGACTTGTCGCTTCCTGACCGTGCCATGGATTCCTGAGATAGAAAGGACGTGTCCTGGACTGGCGCTCCTCCTCCTCCATCGCTCTCCTCCTGGATGGCTGAGGAGAAACACGACAGACGTAAACAGCTCATCACATCACAAATCACAGACGCAATCCAATCAATTTAAATATCTCACAACACCGTTAGTTTTCTTAAATTTCTCGAAAAGGCACAATGAATAATGTTTTTTGGTGGTTTTAAATCCTTTTCAGCATGCTCTGGATGTTTCCTATTCAAGAGATTGAATTAGTGCATGTTTGTCATGCAGTTGAAAATCACCTATCTAGTTTATTCTGAGAAGACAGGTAAAATATACCTATAGCTGCCAGTTTCCAATGAAAAACTCTGAATTCTTTAAACACAACATACGAGATGAAATCACAGTTTTGGATGATCAAAATGTCTGTAGAAAAACTGCATAAAACACATTCTGAACGAATAAATTATTCGATCTCTAACTATAATTTCTAAACGTATTAATTTCCAATACATTAAGTTTTATTTATCAATAATCTTTTAAATGTTAAATGAGTGTATCTGTGTTTTAGTGTTCAAATCATTGTACAGTTCTGATAACAATCCAACATTGTTGTTGTCCTAAAGTAATTTTTAACAGATGTAGAGATGTTTCGATGATTTTCGGAGAATATTTTTCTTTATGTGCACAGAGGTTTCCATCATATGTTATACGGTTTCTGTTTTAACACACCTTGCTAAAACAAGCATCTGAAGTCAAAGGTCAAAGTATATTAAATACACACATACTATTTTACTGTCACAACTACCAGTACTATATTCCATCCAGTGCTTATATATAAGCCAACGTGAATCTTTATAAAAAGTTAATCCTGTACATTATCTACAGATCACTAAGTTCACAGATGCAGCAATCCTTAAAATCTTCAAGCACTGTACAAAATTCTAGAATGACTTCCAGACTATAATCCAGGAAAAATACCTCTCACAGACACAGCAGAAAATATTCAAAACAAAAATTACTTTACAATGACGACAAAATATTTTAAAATCAGAAGCACAGCTTTCTAAGAAGAATCCTCAACCATCGAAGCATTGCATTTGGCTTCTACCGAGGGCTCCGTTCAGCCATATTTAAGTGTTTTTTGCTCATTACAATTATGACTAGAAACATAGCCTAACTGGAAATATGCCAGTTTGCTAATTCAGCAATAAAGATGATAAAAGTGTTCATAAATAAACCTGGCTAAATTAAGAAAGGCACATTTCATTTTTGTTCCCACAGATGCTTGCATAGATCTTAATTAAAAGGCACGTGGACGTCTGCTGCATACGGTTAGTCAAATCACAGGTGTGTGTTTAGAACTCGCTAGATCAAACATCATCACTAATTGAATACAAAATTTCCTTCACAAATTGACGGAAAATATCCAACAGACGAAACATCCTGCATTTGTCGGCCATCCCAGAAAAGACATGTATAACCTTTTTTGCAAGCATTAAAAGACAATTTGTACACATAGAAGCCTGGAAACCATTTTTGAAAGACAGCAATTTGCTTAATTTCTTTACACAAAGACGAACTGTCAATCAATATCCCAGTCACACTTCGATCATTTCCTGAATACAGGGAGAAAAACGAGACATGCTTCCTGAAAATGACTTCTTTCCTCTTAAGTAAACTGGAGTCAACTAAAAAGCGTGACATGCCTAGTTGGGTCTGAGGCCATGCCACATTCTGATTGACTTATTATTTGCCCAGAATCAATGACTTAATTTAACTCCACTGGCCTGTGGCTTGGGACTGTTTGGCGGGTGATCAGAACGGTACACACTGGACACTGTCAAAAGTGTTTGTCTGCATATATCGGTGGTCGTCGTAATAGCCCTATGGGAAGATGCTTTTACAAACATGTGCCACTGCTGCCTCTGCCAAATCATATCGCTAGATGAATATATGCAGAATTGATTGAAAAACTTGTTGGAAACAGATTACTTCCTTCACTGATGCTTTCATCTGACAATAATTTTTGTTATTAACCCTTGCTGTGTTTGTCAAAAGCAATCGGGATTAATTAATTGTGAAGAACATGTCTGAATTGTTATCATAGACATGAAGATGTCTCTTTAATGTTGTGATGTCAATTATTCATGCACAAATTTATATTTGTTTTCCATGTTTTATAGTTTTCTTAAACTGTAAAGTTTATAAAAAAGTCCAAGCCATATAAAAATAGGTTATCCTCTATAAGAAAACATTAAAATGGCTTTTGATAGACCAGTCGTAGATCACTCGTTGGAACGAGAAATAATGCAACAGGTCCCCTGAGGAGGATCGATCCTTTGACCTATCGAGCCACAGACAGACACTCTACAACTGAACTATCCCACACTCCCATCCATAACAGGATTTAAATGTATGATTTCCATAAAAAAAAAGAAAAATTGTAATTAAGTGTTCATTAAAATAATTTTTTGTTGAAGGTAATGAGTGGACACAGAAGAGTTGTCATTAGTTTACCAAACATTCCTTCTTTGCAGTCATTTAGCGAGTTCGCCTAGTCATTAAAAATCTCTTAAAATGATGAGGTTGCATGCATAGCCTGCCGATAAATAAGGACGGAAATCCACGATGTAATTGCCTTGTACATAGGAGACTGTCAACACAGATTTATATCCTAATCCAGTGGGAATAACACAAGTGAAACCCTTACGAAGATTTGGATTGCATCTTCACCGTTCAGAACACGAGGGATCAATAAACGTGCTCAGCTTCCACTTGTACGGCACAGCACAGTCCGGGCAGGCAGCTCGGACGTGGACTCACATTACTCATTTCATTTCAGTCCCAATGCCCAAACTTCATTTCGTTTGAAGCACACACATACATGTACTCATTATTGATTCAGGCTGTCAAGATGTTTTTGTTTTTCCCGCAATATAACGGTAGTATGGGTAACTGCATGATAAATTAATATGGATGAATTGTTTATAATAAATATGTATAAATGTAAGTGTTAGAAAATATAATTTGAGCTGGTTGTAGCTTCCATGCATGAATTGAACTCTATGTACGGTAAATAACTCAATGGGTCCACCGATAAGGATCGATCCATGGACCTATCAAACCTCAGGTGGACACTCTTGCACTGAGCTATGTCACGCTCTGTTTCCTGTTCTTTGTAAATTGTTGTTTTGTAGGGTTGTCATGTATTTGTTAAAAGAGTAAAACATTATTAAATGTAATGAATATTCATTACGGTCGAGTTGGATAATTCTGTACAGCTTTTAAACATTGTACAGCTGTTGTTAAGACATATTATCTCTGACATCATCAATAGCCTTAGCAAGAAAGAACTCTCTTTGCTAATTTCGTACAGTCATAATGTGAATAAAGGAATGAATGGTGTGTTTTCCCTAGGCAATTTTAACATGGCGCCACACCATGCCTTGATACTTCCATGCTATTCTGCCCCGAAGTAGTGCCATGCTACCCTCATATAGAACTATTTACTTATAAAACCATTTATTTATATAGGCCTGCATTATAATTGGTAAAATAGAATGAATAAGTGTTATGTTGTGTCTATAAAATGAAACATAATTAGACTTAAATATCAGGTTAAATAATAATTGTGCCTTACATGTAAATGTTAGTTAGGCCGAAAAAAAGTGAACTGAAAATATCCATAAATTATTAATTTTATTAACAAAATCCCCTGATTTAGTCCATTTACCATGCCTTGCCCTATTCTAGGAAGAACACCAGAATGAGAGTGAAATTGATTAATTCTAATGTTATAATAATTATGTAAACTGACAAAATTGCACTTATTATTTCTATAGTTGACCTCTTCCTCTATTTACAAATCCTGTATCAAAGCCTTCATTGTACGTCCATTTTTTATAGTCATGTATTGTGCGCTGGTGGCAGTTCTTGATTGACTAACATAAAACAGGTTGTCCGTATTGATTGCAGGAAGTTAGAGCGGTGGTCACTAAATAACAGGGATGTAATCCGGTCAGTGAACAAGATTGCTATTGTTTCCTGTAACATCAACGCATTGAAAATCGAACGAGAGGATTAAGAGAAACGGTGATTCGAAGGAGATATTTATGAAGCAGGCTTGCTG
Organism: Melanodrymia aurantiaca; assembly: GCA_032355825.1. Classification (NCBI taxonomy): domain Eukaryota; kingdom Metazoa; phylum Mollusca; class Gastropoda; order Neomphalida; family Peltospiridae; genus Melanodrymia; species Melanodrymia aurantiaca. The sequence continues at coordinate 7,125 of JAULBR010096299.1, forward strand.
TCCCGTGATGTAGAACACGGCCCTTCTGTGGTAAAATGGATGTCTATGAATGAATGAATTAATTAATTAAAACTTTAACGACACCCGGCCTAGCAAGAAAAATGATATTGGTTATAATTATTGCTTGTCAGTTTATTAATAAAGCCCTGGATGATAATTGTTAACAGATTTTAGGTCATTACAGGACTGTAGAATCTTGTTAATTAATACAGAATATAGTGGTTTGGAAGAACAACTTTCAAATACATGCACTCGACACAAAATGGTAAATACAAGATAAAGATAAAGATAAAGTTTGTTTGTTTAATGACACAACTGGAACACATTGATTATTAATCAACGGTTATTGGATGTTAAAAGCATGGTCAAACGTGGTCACAGAGGAAACACACTGCCACCACATAGGCTACTCTTCTTTGAATCACAGCAAGATATCTTTTATGTGCATTTTCCAAAGACAGGATAGCACACACCACAGCCTTTGATAGACCAATTGTGGATCACTGGTTGGAATTGGAAATAGACCAACAGGTCCCCTGAGAATCTATCCTTCGACCCATAGGTGGATGCCCTTGCACAGAGGTACACCACACTTCTGATACTAAAAAATGCTGGATTTTTAAAAGGCAGCTTTTTAGAGAACGGCAAATGCTCTGTGTAAACACAAAATCCGGCTTTTCATCTCTCAAGTAGACACAGCAAAAGTCGCAACTTTTAAAGATGATCCAGCAAGATATATTTTTATAACACATTGTTACACAGTTCAAACAAACAAGAGAAAAACAATTACCTGTATTTTCCATCTCAATTACACACGAAAAAACCAAACAAAACAGCAAATATCCAGAATCGTATAAAACTGTGCCAAAAATTAATAAAAAACCAGAAAAACAATGCAAGTTTAAAAATCTGTGCGATTAACAGACGGAGAAAATAAAGACTGATGTTTAATGTTATTCCGCAGTTTATAATAGACCTGCAGTGTATGAAAGTTTCCCAATACATGGTGCCTGGAACTCTTGAGCTGCTGATAACATAAGACAAACACGGACAGGTAGGTTTACCGTGGCAGCATTCCAGGTGATAAAGCAAATGGAAACGGATCAAACGATTATGAATAAAGTGGAGATACATTTTTAAGCAGACCCAAATTGGGTGAGAGATTCTGCATGTACTCAGCTCACCTTTTGTTTCCTCCTAAAACTAGTTCCAACTGCGTCGAGGATTATTTTTTTATTTACAGTACGTTCTATACATTCAGAGTTGTTTTTGTTAAAAATCCTTTTTTTGGTTTGTAGTTTAGTTTAACCATTTTCTCATGCAATCTTTTGTTAGTTATAACTTATTTATGTGCTTATATCCAATTAAGCTCCAAGGACATCTGTCCTGGAAAAGCAGTCAAGCTGCCTAAACTGCCCCTTCCCAGGACAGAAGTTAGTGTTAGTATGAGATAGGAAACTAGCTGCTTATTTCTAATTGATTGAAGCATTGGTTTAAGGTGCCTGTATCCAATTAAGGTTTAGACACCCCCACCATGAGTACGGTCCGCCACCAAAGGCCTGGACCCAGTATCGAGGCTGTAGTCAGGGTGGGAATTATTTCTAAACAGCAGTGTATCTTATATATACATTCTGCCACAGACAGGACAGTACATACCACAGTCTTTGTTAACCAGTAGTACGAAACTGGCTGATGTAAATGGTGTAACCATTGGGACTTGTGAAGCACTCGCCAGGATTTAAGCAATAAATCCCTGGAATGGGATTTGAACCCAGCACCTACCAGTCTTGAGCCCAGTGGACTAACCACTACACCATAGACAGTGGTATGGTCTATTTTAACAAGCTCATATTAATTGAAAGAAATATAGAGTTAAAAGAGTTAATGTCTAACTCGGATTATAGGTTAGTTTAATCCTTAACCTATTCAGTCAATTTTGGACAATACAGTGCTGAATTATACAGCTGAAACATGAACAGGTTAATGTCATACCTAAAATTATAGGGCTGAAACATGAACAAGTTAATTATATCATACCTAAAAATCTTAAAGGGGCACGATACAAAGAGCAGCCCAAGAAAGAATGTAAGTTTCAAGTAGAATCAAATAGTCTACATAGAGTAAGTATAGAAATACACTTATTAGACTGAGTTTCTCAGGTACATGTACATAATTATATTTTAGAATTAGTTCTATTGATCAAGACAAGATCAAAGCTTTAGAATCTCCCGTAGATTTCCCAGGTATCATACATAGATTTGTAGTATTTATAAATGTCTTGAAAGTATATATTATTTTAATACATTGTCTTAGTCAAATTAAGTCCAAAATGCAAAGAAAATAATAAAATCATGCTACAAAATAAAAAATTAAAAAAATTATAATATAATGAGAATAGAATCAAACTTCTTGTAGTTCCCAGGACCATACATGTACCTTTAAAGAAGCAAACCATTTTTAGTAGTTAAGTTTGGGAATAGAGAAATGATTTGCAGATCAATAGATCTTCTGGTATCCATATCATCTTGGTCCACACTAAGTGGTTTTGCCCAATGATGGAATAATTGTTCAAATACTTTTGAGTCTGGAATCAATTTGGCAGAGTTGCTTGGCAGACAAAGGTAAAACACAAATATGACATCATACTGTGATATAGCCAACACTTTTCTCTTTAACTATCTGCAATTATCTACCAAACATGCGTGCCGTTCAACGAAAACAAACACAATTAAACAGTATTTATAACTAACTTTTACAGTACAAGTGAACAGTAAACCTAACTTATCATTATTCTTCACTGCTAATTACTATGAACTTAGTTGGTACTTTTATGGTTTATAAATTTTAACATGATTATGAATTACTTATTTTAATTCGATAAGTTTATAACACTAAATCCAATTGGATCAATCTTACAATTTGTGACATACTGTCAAAGATTTGCAAGAAAAACTGCTGAAAATGAGCTGTTGTATGATTATTTAAGCATAAGCCAAATTAAAAATGAACAATGGTGACCTACAATGTCCCAAAAGAAACACAGACATACATTCTATGAACCCTAAAAGAAATGTACCATCAACTCAACAAAATTTTATAATGCTACGTTAAAATCGGTTTTGATTTCCCCATGACATAATCACCAGATTTGGTTTCACAATGACATCATCAGCTAGATGTATTCCATTCTCTATATAAAAGAAGTAAATATGGACATAGTTTGAAGGAAGACGAACAATTAAAAAAAGTTGTAATTAGAATAGGGATAACTCTACTTTGTTTTATGATTTGGCGATGGATATCAGTGCTTTTACCATTGAATTTTAATGGCATCTGGATATATGTATGTATGTATGGTATCAATACTCTCTGTATCCTACCCACTCCTCAACTGTTCTATCCCTCAAGCATAAAATTATGTTAATTGTATTGTTATTACTTCATCATGTCATTCCAAATGACCCATGAATGAAATAATTATAGTGTTTATTTGTTTGTTTGTTTGTTATTATCGTTACCCTCCCCAGTATCGAGCATAAATATTACCTTTCTGAGATGGCAAAGATCTGCGACTCTTCAATTCTTCCCATTCTTGCAGTTTCTTCATATACTCATCAGATACTCCAGTTGCTGTGAACAAAATACACACTACTTGTATTTATAGAATAAAATTCCAAACAAATGCAAATCCTGTGTTCATTTCTCAATATTGTAATTAAAACATTAACCATCTTTCTTATTTAAACTCTCCCTATTGCTCCCTGTTTTATTATAGTATTCTATTTATTACAACGTGATGCAGTGTCCGATTTAATGTTAAAAAGCACACTACACAGGAGAAAAGATCAGATAAACATGTCTATTGGCCGTTTCTTGATATAGCATGATGTCACACAATATTTAAATAGACCAACAACTGTGTGAATTGTGATATCGTAGATCTATCCAGGTCATGACCTCTGTGAGGAACAATTTAATATCAAACAGTAGAATGACACACTTCATGTAATAAATAAGCATTATTAAACCTGTATATTTGTAGATCAGACATGTATAATTAAATGAATATGTTTTTATTTCGTAGTACATTTCTACAGAATGTGCCTCAGGACAGAATAGTTTTGTACATGTAATTCTTACCTTACATAAATTACGTATTATTACTATTATTATTATTACTAATATTATTACTACATGTATTATTATTACTACATGTATTATTATTATTATTATTATTATTATTATCATCACTATTAATAATAATATTATTATTATTAGTATTCAAGATTCTTTTATTAACTTTAAGCTGTAAAGCTCATAAGTATACATATACATGTATATAAATACATACATCCACAGGTAAACAGTGGTAATACATAGTGTAATAATATACAGTGGAAAGTATTAAATTATGCTATTTCTTAATTTGGTATTAATATTATTACTATTATTACTATTATTATCACTATTAATAATATTATTATTACAGTCAAACCTGCTTGAGCGGCCACCTGTATTAAGCAGCCACCTGTCTTAAAGGGTCACCATAATTTTCTCCC
>JAULBR010096310.1:0-11683 GCA_032355825.1 Melanodrymia aurantiaca
TAATTTCATGTCGCATTTTAGTCTGACCACCCTTACTCGCATAAATTTAGGGACGCGTTAATTTCATGATCTACAGTATACTATGGTGATAAAATGAAGCTCATGGTGATAGGTTAGAAAATAACAGCCCATGCATGTTGTCATTGAAAAAAAAAACATGGGGCTCTTACATATAGTTGTTACAAACTTGTTCTGTTTTATTACTTTTAAGAAAATATTAATTAAGCAAAGATCATATGCTTCAATTCTATTTGTACAAATGGCTATCGATTTGAACACGAATAGTAAACTAGTGGTAATATTACTCATGTTAAAAATAAAACATTACCATCCAGAAGTTTAACATAATTATGTGTACATACATATATAAGGATTACTTTTATAACATTGTTTTAGGTATGCGGCATCTGTAAATGCACAGCACTTTCACACATCAGCTAAACTCAGTAAGGGAATAGAAGAGATGTTTCTAGATCTCAGTAAAAGTAAGTATGAATATAAGTTTCTTCATAGAACAATGATTTTTACATGATTTGTTATATTCACAAAACTGCAAACATGTTGTAAAGAATTTTGTTGTTTTTATGCATTACCATTATATTATCCTCTTTTTTAAATAACTAAGCTCTCAAGTTCTCAAAATTACACTTTTTGGAGAAATATGGTTGTTCAAGTTTTAAGAAATCCACTTTTTGCATAAAATAAGGTGGTCCAAATTATACAAGTTCCATAATTTTTTAAATTGTAACATCAAAGTAGAGATATGGTATTGATTGTGCTAAGTTGAGAAGTATTGAACAACTCAAGATTTTATGTTGTTGTTTTTTCGGTAGTGAGATTTGTTCACTTTTAAAATACTAGTTGATGTGAGATCAAGAGAGCATACAATAGATTTATGATGTCACATATGAAGAGGATTGGCCAAACATAAATGTTTCGGAAGGCACAAATTCACCCCCGTGTCACAGGTTTATTATATTTTTGCCTACACGTATAATGTGAAAGTTTTTATATTATTTACATTAAGCTTCCATTGTCTCATGGTTTCTTTACACTATGTTTAGGTATGATAGCTAAAGCTGGAGAAGACACTTTGACTCGCACAGGAGGAAAGAACCGTAGGAGTGTAATGGTGGTTGATGATGAACAGCAGCCAGTACAGAAGTCAGGAGGTTGTTGTTAAAGGTTGACATGATGTTGCAGACTTTAAACTTGAACTGGGATTACAAAAAGTTAAAGGTTGACATGATGTTGTGAACTTTAAACGTGAACTTGGATTCAAAAAGATTATTGAGACGAGACATTTGTGGAGCTATGCTGTTCTGGACTTGGATCATCTTGACTGACGTTTATTGTGAATAGTTGAATGTTGTAATGTGAGGGCAAATCTGACCAAGATTTATTGCCAGACAACATGTGACACTATATCGTACATACATCACTTATTGTAAGCATGTGGCTTCGATTTTATAAAGGTTTCAAAGTATAGACTAGACTTTTTTAAAGTTCATACTTTAATAAAGAAAATAGAGCTTCTAAAAAAAATTAGATGTAGACTTCAGACTTTAATGAAGTCCAAACTTTAAAGTCTAATACTAAGTTAGTCTCCTAATGATCAAACTTTAGAATAAAAAAACCCTTCAAAATTCATCTTAAACATAAGTCACCAAAAACCCTCATTAATGTTCTGACTTTGAAAAATTAATAAAACGTAAGAATCAAAGATGGATTAAAATTTGCAATGTCGAAATTCTATGTAATAAAAAATAGGACTCGGAAATACTGACATTTTACCTTACACTCTCTTCTATTGAGGTTAACAGTCTTTGATCAGCAAATCCAAAATACCATGCACATATTAATAAAATAGATATTTAATTTATATTTACTACATTGCACTTTCAAGAAATCATTTATTCTAGGTATTAAAACACAAGGTAATTTAGCCAATTGAAATTGCTCCTATTCCAACTTTACTTAATTGACAACAGAATATATGGAATTGTTTGAACTCAATTACAGAACAGGAAATCGAGCACTCCCTTTAATAAGCACAAAAATAGGTAACCCGGAAGTACCAAAAATGAAAATTTAAACTTTAAATGTTTAATAAGCACTGATCGCAGTTCAAATTTTATAAAGTGCAGACTTTACGCCGAAGTTTTGAGTTCAGACTTTATTAAAGTTTTGCCTGGAAAACTTTTATTCATTCAGGCATTAATCAATTAATGTTGGAATAAAGGGTGGACATAATAATTTGTTGTGTACAGTGTTTTTTACGGAATCCTAAACACACACCCTATCCCTCTCACCCCTCCCTCCACCCCACTTCCTGAATATGGGCCTGCATTTATCTTGGTGTCTTTGTTGCTGGTTTATATTTGCAGAACTTCGTAATCAAACAAATGTCATCAGATAAATTAAAACTAGTTGCTATGAGGTATGTATTATGTGAAGAAAAAGGGTAAATCTGTCACAAAAATATATTTATCATGCCTGGCTTGAGGATTTGAAAACGAAAATTAAGTGCATGAAATTGTCTGTTATATATATATATCAATCCTCAAAATTAAATTACCTGTGTATTAATATTACCACATTATTGAGGTTTTCTATACAATACTGAGTTAAGATTTGGTCTATCCTAACCTTAATTAGTCACTAATTCTTATTTTATGTATACCCACACCGATCAAAGTGAAAGATGTACATATATGACTGCTTAATTGTTGAAATATGTTCTATGTTATTTATAGTAATTTAACCATGTGTGCTAAAAATCTAGGTTTATTAATACAAGATGTATCCGTCCACATGGGCACCAGATTTCCTTTAACACACATGTTCAAGAATTACTGGTTTGTATAAATTTATCTCTATTGTTTTTTTACTGCAATAAATTTCCGACAACAGTGCTAACGAGCAATAAGTATTCACACACACTTTGTAGGCATTATCAGTCTGGTATAGTGGTTAGACCACCAGGCTCAAAACTGGTTGGTACTGAGTTTGAATCCCACTTTTAATCACAGTACCGGCTCCAACCCTTGTGAGTACTTTACAAGTCTCAATGGGTAGATGTACACCACTTACACCGACCAGTGTCCCACTACTGGTATAACAAAGACTGCGGTATGTTCTGTCCTGTCTGTGGGACAGTGCATATTGAAGATCCTTTGCGGTTTATAAATAAGCAGTGGGTATCCTCTCATACTAACACTAACTTCTGTCCTGGTTAGGCAGTGGAGGCAGCTGGACTGTGTGTCCAGGAAAGATGTGCTTGAACCTTAATTGGATATTAGCACATAAATAAGTTATAATTAACTGTAAGCATTCAGAGCAGAAAACAATTTAGGATGACTTAGTACCCAGTAGTAGTCATCAATTACAATTTATTTCAGTGGAGTGACAATGTTACAAGCATGTAACTTGGTCCAATCATTGATTCAGTGTTTCTCAACAAATCTACCATATGGTAGAATGTTTGTTCTTAATCAACAAGATTGCCTATTGCTTTGCTTTGGACTTTACATTGGCATTTTTTGTGGCCTTTAGCACTGGTCCAGGCACCCCTATACATAACCTTGATCAAGGGCCAATTGCAATAAAGTATTTATCTACAAATAGATAACAATAACTAATCAAAAGACAATTTACTTCTTACGATGGTTTGGGATGTTTGTACCTTTTAAGATAATATAACATAATTATATGTTTATTTTTCACAGTACAAAATATTGTCTATTAGACTTAGAAATGGCTAATGAATATCTGTCTTGCGTCTTGCAAGAATCTTATTTAATTTGGTATGATAATATCACAACCGTCTCTGCATCTTGCTGATACACATTGTCTGCATCAATTTGTTGAATAGTCAGTCTTGCATCATGCAATGATGCAAGACATTGCATCGAACGAAAATCTTTATTTAGTTATATATTTGTTGTTTTATTTGTTTTTGTAATGGAAGAAAACTCTTTTAAATGTACCAGAACCCAAAATGTCTTGATTGTGAGTTCATTTGTTTTTTTTGACTGGTCTAATATTGTCTGTCAAAACTAGTGCATGTAAATCAGAAAGCAGTAGTTAAGAAACATTGTGTACCTAAATGTAAGTAAATAATGGTGTTCATGTGTACATAAGACATTGTGGTAAATAAAATGTGTACATGGAGTAAATAAATGTTTAAAAGAACATACAAGTCCATGTATTTTTACATTGTCAAAAGAAGGGTTGTTATTGTTTTATCTCGCAAAATAAGAGAAATTAATATTTATTGAGAACCCAGCACCTTTGTTTCAACTATTGTGTAACTTCTACAGATGATAAATCAAACATTTATTTTGTCATTGTCAAAAGGATTGTTTTATCATGCAAAATGAACATTACATGTAAGTGACAACCTGGCAGTTTTTCAGAAAACGCACTGTTGTAGTTACTAAATTGGCACGTCTTCTCGTTTGTTCCTTGTACTGTATGAAGACACATTTTCTATATAAACCAGTGCTGAAGATTAATAGGCAACTGTCCAGATTCACATTAGTATAAAATATTTTATTAGCGATGTTACATAATAATTTGACATTTTGCATCGACCTTAATTATGTGACTTCAAACATTGCACCCACTGGGCTATATTCTGACCACCAGTGATCCACTGGTGTGTGCAATCCTGTCTGTGGTAAGTGCACATAAACGATGCCTTGGTGTTAATCGGTAAGAGTAGCCTATGTGGCAGCAGCAGGTTTCTTCTGAGATCATGTGTTGACATAACTGCTGATTATTAATCAACACTCCCAAACTTCAAACAAAAATTACAACTGATATTCATTGTAACTGACATGCACCAGTCTTCTGAATAAGGATTTTTTTAACACTTTTTAAATATTGATGCCTGTTCAAGTAATTCAGTCTCCTGTATCATGAGATTATTCCAACCATATAATTATTATAATATTTAAAACAATACTTAACTATAATCTGCACTATTTACAATATATCTTGGTATTTTTCTATTAATCATCATGTGTAATGTACCTTCATTTTAAACATATTTGTGTATAAGATTAATTCTTTCTTTTACTTCACACATGTTAAAGCAACGAGATGAAAATTAAAGCATCATTTTTATCATCTGGGTTATCTCATCAGCTGACTGGTGTCTGCTGGTACAAGTATCCAGTGTTGTGCTCATGAATACACTTGGGAGATACACTGTAGCACATTTTCTACACATAAGTAGATGACAATGTAATGCATGTAGACAATCCCTATTCTTTGATGTGTCTTACCTTATTACTTAACAAATTATTCTTTTGTAGATAAACACTACACATTTGGTATACTGGTAATGTTTTCACAATTAATTTTTTTTTTTTTTACTTATTACTGAAAATAATCCAAAACAAATTGCACCATTTGCTTTAGTCCTTATATAAAAAGAAAAGAAAGAAAATTGTTTTCGTTTGTATTTTATGTAATAATATAATTAAGTTGGTCCCAGCATTATTGTTACTAGTTATAATTTGCTGTTTATCATCTGCAGCAAAAAGTGCTTTCAGATAAACATTTCATACACAGTATTTGAAGATATGCTTTGCAGCAACTTAAACATGCTGTTCATTTGAATTCTGATACATTGTATTATAATAATTATTTATTATGAGACGTTCAATGTGTGGTGCAATTTTCATTGAACAATGGTTTGTATGTGAACAATGTGATATTTGTACAAGTTTGTTGTTTATATGTACGTTGCATCAATCATGTTTGTTTTGATAGTCAGGTGTTTTGCTATGTAGCCAGAATACATCTTCACAAGAAAAATGCTCTGTAAAATTGCATGCATATACATGTATTTAAATGCATACTTCAATTTGACTATATTAAAATTGTGAAATAGATGGGAGTGTATGTTGTTGGTTTGTAATTTGGATAGATGTATTGTACGTTTCTAATAATATGTACGCTGTCCCAAAGCCAAGGCAGCTTTATCATATTTACTCGGAGATTACATAGGTTTAATTATACCTTTGCTGCATTGCTATCTATATTTGACGAAACAAAGATGCAGTTTGCTTATTTAACAACACCACTGGAACACATTAATTATTAATCAGCAGTTAGTTATATTGACAGAGGAAACCAGCTGCTGCCACATAGGCTACTCTTTGAATAACAGCAAGATATTATTTATGTGCACATTGCACAGCATTTGATGGACCGGTCGTGGATCACTGATTGGAACAGGAAATAACCCAACAGGTCCACTGAGAAAGATCGATCTGTTCACCTAACAAACTTCTGGCAAACACTCTTGCACTGAGCTATGCCCTGTTCTAGATGAAACAATGATCGCTTGTACAGAAGCCACAAGATAATCCAAGTACATTAGTTACACTATTTTGATGCCAATCACTTCGTCTCGTCTCTTTTCGGTCTATTTTTTCGTTCGTTCTTATTCTATAATATTTTTATATTAATGTCAGACTTCATGCTAATAAATATAAGTTATTATTCAATACCCCATTAATCACATGGCTATCTGAATGCTGCGACAACAATTTTTGTAAAAATAGTTGAAGTTTGTAAAAATTATGTCATGACGGACATACTAAATGTATCCAATACATATGTGATATTTTGTATATAAACACTAATACTGCAAATGAATGGATATAAATAAGTAATTTGGCTCATAGTATCCAAATGGCAGACACGTATTACTTCCTAGAATGAACTATGCTATAGTGAACTTTTGTCAGTCCTTTGAAGTTCATTATAACAAGAATACTCCGTATAGAAAAAAACCAACCCAAATGATTCAATTATTTTATTCTTTGGCTTTAACTGTACAAATCATTTTAGAATGTCATTAAATGTTCATTTATTAACGTATTCTTTTTTTTACATTTGAATTTACAAGGGTCTTTCAGATTGGAGATGAATCTCAGTTGTAAGGGTTTCCACATCTGGGTGAATGAGGGATCACCTGCCGTCTAATTTCGGTAAAATTGAAGACAAAAAATCACATTTTTTAACTCGTTAAAATGTTCGTGACACTTCAAGCTCTTGGGAGTGAGACCATGAGATTGCCTGCAAATGCACGACTCTTTGTGGTAAATTCGTTAAAGAGTTGACCGGTATTCTCAACTGTTGCCTTGTAACACTGAGTTGACAGCTATGTTCACCACTTGTAGCATCGTTCACCACGATGTAGTAATTGTATGTGAGTATCAGTACGTGATGTGAACATAAATCTGAGGCTCATCCTAGCTCATTGGTCATTGAGAGTATTTCAGTTTTTGACGTAATGATAGTATGCATCAACTCAACTCTTAGCACATTCTACCAGTCTTTGCAATGCAACGGGTACCCACTGGTTTCCATTGTACATGAACAGAACACTGCGGTCTATATACACTTGGATATTTCCAAATCTGTAAACTTGTCTCGCTTCATGTGTTTTGCCTGCGATTGGCATGAACAAGATGTTGTTATCCTCGGCCTGTATGGAACAATAGAGAACACAGTAAGATTAAATAAAACAAGAAAAACAAAGCCATTAGTATTTTCTACCCCCACTTCAACTATGTCTGGAGCATATCGACTACACTAAATTATGTAGGGACATCATACTTTGTATGTGTGTACATGTAGGGAAGGAGGTGTATCTCGCATAAATAGGTCATTGTGGCCTATATTTTGAACTCTGGCCTCCATAGGAGAAATCTAGGATTCGACAGCATATCTCCTACACTAATTGATATAGGGTCATCAAACTTTGTACTCCAGAATTATGCAGAATTTATATACAGTGATTATGGATTTCTACTAGATCTATTTAACGGTTTATCAGGTTAATATCTACATATTTTTGTTCTGGTGTAAGGGTGGCATTTTTGTCCTTTTCAGCCAGTGTGTTTTGACAACTTTCTGTATGAAGGCAGAATATTCAGCCAGCATTTGTCCTTAGAAATCAATAGTTACAAGAATTAAATAATGATAAAGGATTACTTCAAAAACAAATATTTCTCTCCATTTTAGATTAAAATACTGTTATAATATCAAATAGAACAATACATTTTGAGAACAAAATAGAGCCTGCTGTCCCAAACTGAATAGATTAATCCAGTGAAAAGTACCAACGAAAAATACCTTAATCTCCACAAGTTCCTTGAAACTTGTCACAGCTGTTCCTCCTGTTGTTCTACCTCCCACTGCAGTTCCTCCTGTTGTTCTACCTCCCACAGTAGTTCCTCCTGTTGTTCTGCCACCTAAACTCTCCCTCTAAAATTGAATTTGAAATTATTATTGTGGCTATATTACTTAATAGAATCATATTACAAAGTTTGTCTCGTAAAGGTGATTTTTGCAAGTGACAGGTACATTAACTACTTATTGACTTATGGAATAAAGGAATAAAAAAATAGTTCGTGAAATATTATGAACAAGTTTCAATACAATGTATAGTCAACAAGCAAATGAAAAGAAGAAGAAAAAGAAGACATGTCCACCAAATTTGACAAATCTGGTATGCTTGATTTTTTTAAGTAGTAATGGTTACAGCTTATATCACCAAACAATAGAATTTATTCAAATACATGTACACTATCATGTCAGCACAGAATGGATGTACCTCAGTGGGTTGAGATGGTACTGCTTGTGGTGCCGTCCCCTGTAGATCCATCTGTCTGCGCTCAGTGTGAGTGAAGTAAGCAATGTTCTCCCTGGCTCCAGGCTGAAAGTGACCAGACACGGCTCGGTTCATGATGTCGAGAGCTTTACTAAACTGCTCTGAAAATATCCAGTCAAAAGCATTAGTACATGATTAGATAGTGTATATTCTACATAGCAGATAAACAGATAACGCAACTAATACAATATTGTGATGAAAGTATTTGACATTATAAATTATATTTATTAATCTATATCCAGTGTAGCTGAACAGGTTGGCAGATCTGAATGATAATTTCAACCCATGCCAAGTGTAGCTGAACAGGCTGGCACATCAGAATAATATTCTTAAAAGATAATGGATGTAGAATATTATTATTGTTAATTATTCAAATTTGTCTATAATTGACAGGAAAGGCACAACTTTGCCAACAGCACTGCACTAAAATAAACTGATGAGTTAAGATTTTTAGGTGTTTTTGATCACTGAAGCAAAATATTGAAGCTACAAACAGCCTTTATGAATATTGTTGTATTCATTTTAGAGTTAAAGTTGGCAGAAATCTGCTGAATTCTCACCTTTAACCACTGGATTTAGTAAAATATCTTCAGGGAAGAGAGCCTTCCAGCCAAGGTACCACTTGGTGATCTCCTCGTAGTTCGGCATGTTACCAAGCCAGCCACACAGAACCTGCAGCCACTTGGGGAACAAAGCTTTCTCCATCACAGACACCAGGTGGTGGTTGGGAATGATGCCATGCCATGCGATAAACCAACGCCACGGATCTATATTTAAAACACAACATATTAATGCAAATATTTCATTCAAAGTATCTTTGTTGGTTTAGAGAGATGTATTAGTATCGATCCAAATTCACTAAATAATTTGTATATATATATTTATATAACTTTATTATACAAAGTGCAGTAGATCTACATTTTGTAATGTTAGTTTACATTTACAAAGCGCAGTAGATCCACATTTTGTAATTTTGGTGTGCATTTACAAAGTGCAGTATGACCATAATTTGTAATGTTATAGTGAGTATTAATTTACACAAATCACAACACACAAAAAATACGAAAACTCACCAAGAATTTGCTGGTGTGGATTTATGACCAAGTCTTGCATGGACAGAGAAAGTTTTGGTACAATATTTCGCAGCAGGAAAGCTTCCATGTGTCCTGCCTTCCAAACACCAACCCAAGGCTGTAGGATGATCTTAGCAGACGCATCAGACGGATGCCAATTCACAAGAGCACTTGATAGCTTGTGTCTGATTGGTCCATAGCAGGAAGCTAGCTTATCAGCTAAAAATATTAGGAAATATAATTTCAGTCTAAGTTCATACAAACCACATGTTCTTAACAATCTGAAAATTTTCAGAAATAACAATGAGAATTTCAAAACCCTGCATGTTTAATAGAGTCGCAGTTTTTAATGAAAAGAGACAACAAAGTTGATAAATGATCTAGTTTATTCTCGTAAACAGTCAATTGAGATTTATCCAGATTGCATGCAGGTTAAAAAACACTACAGGTAACAGTCAAATTGAGTCTAATAACTCTTTATTCTATTCAAATTGTTATCATTTTGGGTGTTTTTCCGAGTGACTGAAGTTTTATTTCCACGAAATAGGTTTTTCAAACATAATTTTTCAAGACTTTTCCACATCCCATAAACAAAATGAAATTTTACCAAAGTTTTCGACTCAAAATTTTATAAGTTTTGAAAACCTGGCATAGCATGTGAGTACAATAGAAATCTTACACATCAGTGGCAACCAGGGATGGATCCAGGCGTGGATAGGCATCGTATCGGTGAGTGGATTCCACGTCTCCACCTCTTGAAGCAGTGTCGGCAGCACCAGTTGGTTTAAAATGTTGTCCATCACCCACGGCGGCAACACGTTCTTCCACAGCTCCAACAACGTGGTCACTTGTTCTGGATTCCGCACGTTCCACTGTCTGAATAGATTTACATATTCAATCAGTGACGTACATTGAGAATTTATATACCACAGAGATCGTATTACATTTAAAATATGATCGTATCACAGTTAAACAATTTTTTTTAACAACACCACTGGAACACACTGATTATAAATAAGCGGTTATTGGACATCAGATGCATGATTGTATTAACACATGGTGTATCACATTTAAGTGTATGCTTTAAAAGCAAGACAAACCAAAAACACTAAACCATACATGATCAAAAATAGAATGGCTGGAATGTTTAAAACCAGGGGAAAAGGTATTCTTTACATTAATGGTGGTTGAGTAAGTCTATACCAGCACATTGATATATAATTATATGGCAAGGTGTTAAAGTTAGAAGTGTGGGTAAGAACAGCATTTTGATTAGTTTTCTAAAATTTGAATCAATTGGTACTTATATTTTAATTATAATTATATAGTATTCAAATGCCTTTACAACAATATAACTGTCATGGCTTCGACATTGATAGACCGGAAGCCTGGAAGGTACTTCCCTTAACGTAAAGTAGAATCGCATGTTGTTACATGTTACATGCTTTTTTCTTTTTAAAAGTTTTCTTGCACACAAGATATGAACTGAAATATTAATAGAAATGTTCTTGAAAAGTCCTTTTTAAATTGAATTATTTAATAGCAATTGTTAATTTTTTAAGAAAATTTAGTTAATGATGGACGTACAGAATAGCCACTCTGACAGGCGGGAGCCAAACATCCCATATGAGTCGTTGAAAGGTATCCATATTGTCGATATCCATCGTGAACTGGTAATTATCATCCTCAAGAAGCAGACGCCATTCGTGCATTGTGTTCAGACCAAAATCAGGATTTACAAATGGCTGCCAATTCTTAAAGAATGTTTTCATCTGAAAATAATACAATCATTTATAAGCATTCATATTCATTACAAGTCAAGCACGTTCAGTAGTATCTAAAGTAAAGTTTGTTTTATTTAACGACGCCACTAGAAACACATCGATTATAAATCAGCGGTTATTGGACTTCAGAC
>JAULBR010096321.1:0-21618 GCA_032355825.1 Melanodrymia aurantiaca
TGGATAGTAGCCAGACTAGGGGAAGGAAATCTCTGACTCAAAGACCACCACTGCCTTGTGGTTAGTTCCTGAAAGAACAAAGGCTAAGAGAAGGACAACTCTGAATATAAACCTAGAAGGCTGAAGCCGGAAGTACGGAGCCAAAGTACCACTCTCTAGCAAATCACCGTACTACGCACCCCAACGCATATATGACTACGCTACATTTCGTTAATTCTCGTATATTACACGAAAAATTCGAAGTTACAATCGAGACGGAAATTAACAATTATAAAACATTAAAACCATGTGATTTATGCAATTTAGTCTGGTTTGGAAGAAGGATCCTATAGTTATGTATAATCCAGCGTCTAAGGGGGATAATTGTTTTCTTGTTGGGGGTTAGCATGAAACTGCAGGTGGATAGTACATCCCAATACAATTAATTTTCGAATGTAGGTAAAATACCATTACATATTGTTTCGGACCTATATTAATACTGACTTCTATTCCTATTACACCAGGTCCTTGTGAGTACTTCGCATGTCTCAACGGGTAGATGTACACCACTTACACCGAATAGTGTCCAACTAATGGTATGGCAAAGGCCTGTGGTATGTACTGTCCAGTGGGTGGAAGTTTTATCTCTGACTAAAACTAACTCCTGTCCTGGGCAGGCAGTCGAGGTAGCTGGACTGCGTCTCCAGGACAGACGTGAATGAACCTCGGATATAAGCACATGAAGTAGTAACTGTTATAACTTAGGCCCACTATAATATTGATTTATTCCGCCTCCCAGACGATATATGCTTGAAGCAGTATGTATATATATATAATGTTATGCTAAAAAGAGGAGACAGTTGGGTGTATTAATATTTGTGAAGTTAGAGTTGTGGTTAATAATTCCAACTCTCGTTGTAAAGTAAGTGAATACACATCAAGAAGTTACTAATGATCCAAACAAAAAACGAATGGAGAATAGCATACATGTTATTAGCCTATATAATAGTAATAGCGACAATTCACGTAATATTGAGAAGCCTTCGTTTATTTTGTTATCTTGGTGAGTACTATTAGGTGAATTATACTCGAGCTAAATAACGAAGTTGCCTGATTATTAATAAATGTTATATTTTAATTATAACTAAAGCAGACTCATAATTTGAAGATATTTAATAAAAACATAAATGTAGCAAACAAATTGAATTTTCTGTAGAGTATTAGTTAATAATTATTATAGCAGTAAAGAGATTGTATACAATAATACACACTTACTTGCAACAAGACTTCGTCTGCTACTTGTTGTCAATGGATTGCCGCTGATGTACACTGATGTTTTCCACTAACACGGGTGCTATATATACACACGGCAACATTAGCCTGTGTTTATCTACTCAACAACTACAGCAACGGTAACAAACACAATTCGCCCAAATTATCATGCAGCTTTGCAAACAACTGCATATTACTAATTAGGTAATTACAATAATTAAAATGTGCTCTATAACTACTAATAAGGACATTGTGTAGGCGTTCAGATCAAACTATAATCCCATAGAGATCTTTAAATAACCACAACTGGCTAACTGAAGAATTAAATACAGAAAGATTTTGTTAATGTTATTGTTTGTATTAAAGTGACTTTAACGAACCATGTCATAACATAACATTTCGCTGTAATAAGCATAGTATTTAAACCCAGTCACAAACTTACATAACAGTGTAAAACGGTGTACAGTATCGCGGTTTGGGTCAATGCATTTAAATGATATTGTCTGTCTATATTAACGTAGGAATTAATGTTTATCTACATGTATTCTTATAAAGTATCATGTAACGTCAAAGCTATAATCCAAAATATAAAAATATCGAGACTTACAATGCATATAATTATTATATGGACAAAACCGCCGACTCTGTTACTTTTCAAAAACAGAACATTTGAAAAACGTACTTCTAATTAATTATTCCAAGCTATGTTTATTTAGTTATGTATCCTTTAAAAAAAAAATTGTGAATTACCATGAATAGATTTTTTTTTTTTTATGGTTATTTTGGTGAGTGAATATTCTTTCATAGCAAAATACGTTACGTTGGATAATGCGTAACTCTGCACAAGGCAGAGTCGAGGGAATGTTTATGCTTTACCATTGTCTTTGAGAAACACTTTTTGTTTGGTGTGTTTTTCAGACATAATTATGTGGATCTGCTGCAGATAAACCCGAGTTCATTAGAGCAATCTCAAAAACAGTTTGGTTGGATTGAGAACACGATGATGAATTCTGGATGTCTTGCTGTATTCCAATAATGATCTCGCCACTAACAGTTCCCGTGTATCCACTTCTTGGGTCCAGATCATTATTGCGTGTAGGGCTGATAAAATTATTGATAAAATAGAAGCTTGCGAGACATTAAAAAAAAAATCCAATATGCATAACATAATTATTATCCATAAAACGTGTAATTGTTTCCTGTCTGAAATATACTCATGGTCAGTAGAAATTCAACATCCATCATGACGGCTCATATGAGCAGCTTTAGCATTGCAACAAATCATAAAAGTGTCATCAAGTATGAAAAGTTCTTCCGCTTGTGGTTTTTAACAATTGTTTTAAAGCGAAAAGTTATTTCATTACACGCAGTAATTTATTGGGTCAAATTTATTAAATCAAATCAATATCATGGATCTATAAATTATATGAATGCATTGTATGTTTCAATTAATATTTACGAAGTTCAAACCCCTCTAAGGTCAGAAAAACATCGTTTTTTCGATGTCGCCAACACGATTTCTAAAGTTTGACAGCGTATTACTCCTACCGGTGACACACTGTTTCAACTTTGACTGTATTAAATTGAAGGGTAGTATATCTGCTTTCTTTTGGCTATTCACATTTGTCTATAGCAATGTGTGAATTTGTTTATATCTATATTATGCATGTCGCCAAAAACGCACAAAATCCGTTACCAGGTTTGTGTAGCATAATATAGAACAAGCAGGTATTAATATATTTATCGCTTATAAAATATGTATTTATAACCCTACACTATGCGTATTTGCCAAATATATTATTAAATGTCATCAAACTGTCAGTATAATAATCAGTAGAAATATCAAACCTAGGAATTGATTTTAAAACAAAATACGTTATGCTATTTTGACCTATTAATAGAATAGAAAGACAAATCAATGTCGTTAGTTATGAATACAGTCAGACAGTCTAGTCACAACCAATGTAAAGTAGACTGCAGTCCAGAACAAAATCTCTGTATTCTGTCGGAAAAAAGTTGTGTGCACAAAATCCGTTATGCCAAAATCCGTTGTGAAAGAAAACGTCACAGCTATGTTAAATCGGGGTAAATCAGTTGGTAACGGATTTTGCTTTAGTTTTGAAAACGACAAATGATTAACTTTTTTTTAGTATTGTGTTTTAATTAGATCATTAATATTCTCAAAACCTATCTATCCTAAGCTATATTATTTTGACAATTATATCAAACGTGAATAACTAAAAACGCCATATTTTTTTGTGGAAAAAAGAAAACACTTATTTCTATAAATGTTAGAGCCAAACATGTAAATACCTTACTAAATACATATTAAAGCAGTTTGGATACTAAGTACATTTTGCTACGGTTTGTAATCATAAAAAGCAAAATTCTGGTCCGTATTTGATTTAGAAGATAATAAAACAAAATACGTTATACAAACTCCATCTATGAAAATGTTCAGAATTTTCAAAATGTTATACATGTATGTCATGTAAATATATAACAGAATTATTTGGGAATAGAAATCGGTATGCTTCATCTTGCTATAACTATGCCAGAGTTAGTTAATTATAATTTATTTACGTGCTTATATCCAATTAAGGTTCAAGCACGTCTGTCATGGCCACGCAGTCCAGCTGACTCGACTGCCTGTCCTGGACAGAAGTTAGTTTTAGTATGACAGAGAAAACCCGCTACTCCAAATTGATAAGTAGCAAGGATATTTTCCACAGACAGGTTATCACATACCAAGGCCTTTGTTAAACCAACTGTGGACAATAGTCGGTATAAGTGGTATTACACCTACCCATTGAGCCTGGCGGAGCACTCACTCTGGGTTAGTCGGAAAGTGATATCCACCCGCGGGATTCGAACACCGTTCCTACCAACATGTAGCCCGTGGCGTTAACCAATACACCACGGAGGCCGGTATGCCAGAGTTGAAAGTAAAAACCATAAATACTAAAAAATATGAAAAGCAAACAACTCCTAATAATAACGTTATTTATTCAATATGTGGCAAATAATCTGATGTAAATACTCCAAATGTAACAAATAATATCATATTATTGCTAAATATATCAGGAAAACCCAACATGTTATCGTACATTACCAAACAATGGATATATATATTATCCAAAGTAACGTATTTTGCTCTGAAAGAATATGCACTTCACCAAAATAACCAAAAAATCTATTCGTGTTATATGCATTGTAAGTCTCGATATTTCTATATTTTGGATTATAGCTTTGACGTTACATGATAATTTATAAGAATACATGTAGATAAACATTAATTCCTACGTTTATATAGAAAGACAATATAATTTAAATTCATTGATCGAAACCTCGATACTGTACTTAGTTCAGCGAAATGTTATGTTATGACATGGTTCGTTAGTCTCTTTAATACAAACAATAATATTAACAAAATCGTTCTGTATTTAATTCTTCAGTTAGCCAGTTGAATTTATTTGAAGATGGGATTATCGTTTGATCTGAACGCCTACACAATGCCCTTATTAGTTATAGAGCGCATTTTAATTAGTGTATTTACCTAATTAGTAATATGCAGTTGTTTGTAAAGCTGTATGATAATTTGGGCGAATTGTGTTTGTTACCTTTGCTGTAGTTGTTGAGTAGATAAACACAGGCTAATGTTGCCGTGTGTATATATATAGCACCCGTGTTAGTGGAAAGCATCAGTGTATATCAGCGACAATTCATTGACAACAAGTAGCAGACGAAGTCTTGTTGCAAGTAAGTGTGTATTATTTTATACAATCTCTATAATATACAGTTATAATAATTATTAACTTATACTCTACAGAGAATTCAATTTGTTTGCTACATTTATGTTTTTATTAAATAGAAAACCATATTTTTATCTTCAAATTATGGGTCTGCTTTAGTTATACATGTAACTAAAATATAACATTTTATTAATATTCAGACAACTTCGTTATTAGCTAGCGTATAATTCATCTAATACTAATAAATAGTACTCACCAAGATAACAAACGAAGGCTTCTCGATATTTCGTGAATTGTCGCTAAAAATTACTATATTATAGGCTAATAACAGGTACATGTATGTTACTCTCAATTAGTTTTTTGTTTGGACCATTAGTAACTTCTTGGTGTTATTCACTTACTTTACAACGAGGTTTGGAATTATTAACCACATCTCTAACTTCACACGTATTCATACACTCAACAGTCTAATCTGTTTAGCATAAAATTATACATACATACCTCTGCAAGCATATAAATCGTCTGGGAGGTTGAATAAATCAATATTAGTAAGTTATAACTTTTTTATGTGCATACCCCAGGTCCATGCACGTCTGTCCTGGAGACGCAGTCCAGCTACCTCGACTGTCTGCCCAGGACAGAAGTTAGTTTTAGTCAAAGATAAAACTTCCACACACTGGACAGTACATACCACAGGCCTTTGCTATACCATTAGTTGGACACTATTCGGTGTAAGTGGTGTACACCTACCCGTTTAGACATGCGAAGTACTCATAAGGTGTAATAGGAATAGAAGTCAGTATGGGTATAGGTCCGAAACAATATGTAATGGTATTTTACCTACAATCGAAAATTAATTGTATTGGGATGTACTATTCACCAGTATTTCATTTTCCCCAACAAGAAAACGATTATCCCCCTTAGACGCTGGACTATATACATAACTATAGGATCCTTCTTCCAAATCAGACTAAATTGCATAAATCACCTGGTTTTAATGTTTTGTAATTGTTAATATCGGTCTCGATTGTAAATTCGAATGTTTCGTGTAATATACATGTTTTTTTAAGTGAATAGTAGCCTACACACGCTAAGTCTGACGTTTTCTGCGAGAATCAACGAAATGTAGCGTAGTCATATGCGTTGGGGTCTAATCTATAGTACTGTGAATTGCTAGAGGGCGCCTGTGGCACCGTACTTCCGTCTTCAGCCTTCTAGTTTTATATTTAGAGTGGTCCTTCTCTTAGCCTTGTTCTTGCAGGAACTAACCACAAGGCAGTGGTGGTCTTTGAGTCAGAGATTTGCTTCTCCTAGACTGGCTGCTGTCCAAAGCTAGCGAAATGTAGCAATACATGAAAAAACAATAATTATACAATGCCTCAAAAAAAAACAAAAAAAAATTTGAACCTACATGTACCTATCTAACCTAATTTTGTTTGGCTTATATAATCATAACTACACATATTCTGTTATTTGGCCTAATCTAGGAACTATATTTCACATAATTACTAGTATATATTTATATTTTGTTAATTTCAGAATACAAAATACAGACTGAGATGACGAGGCTGCAAATGAAGGCCCTGCTGCTATTGTTAGGTGAGTCTTAATAGCAAACGACTACGGTATCTGTTTAAAAAACTGGTAGGATGGATGTTAATTGTTTCTATGAAGTCAATCACTGGTTAGAACAGAAAATAAACCAACGGGTCCCTGAGGAGGATAGATCCTTCGAACCATCAGGACGCAGGCTGACGCTCTACCTCTGAGCTACGCCCCGCTCCGATGTCGATGAAAACGCATGCGAAATATTCTCCATTAATTTTGTCAAAGATTAAAGACACACTCTCAAGTTTCAAGATGGATGCCACTGTACGTTTCCATCCAATTCTATTTTAAATATCTTTCTGGCTATAGTGGATCATGTTTTATTATGAAAATTAACATTTACTTACATCTTATTGCCTATGATATCAATATATGTATACTACGTGTTTCTGGTCATACACATTGTTTTAGTAGCTTAATGTGTACTTCTGTCTAAATTAATTGGTATCGTACTAAATTATTGTAGGCAAAGGTCTAAGGATCATACTAACTTAATTACTACCAATGCATTGGATAATATTATACAAATATTGATATTATAAACGTAATAAAACGTAAGTAAACATTAACCTTTTAATAAATAGAAATGGCCTTTAATTATTATACTAAAGATTTAACGTTATATCACAATAAGTATTTAACTACAAACGTATCGAACAGTGAAATAACTAATAGTAGGCCTACTTATATTATATTGTTTTCTATATTTTGCAGGCATAGCGACTATTTGTGAAGTCGCAGAAAGTGTGACGGTGTATGATGCCACTGACAGGGTGGAGGCAGTGATGGGATACACGCACATGAACCAAAGAAACAGACACAATTTGGGAGTTATGATGCAACTATCTCGCTTTGAGAGACTTGTGCCTGTCGACATGGTGAAGACTGCTCAAGGACGGTTCAAACAACGTCTGAAGGAAACATATGCAGGTTATGATGTCATTGGGTTTGGTGTGGAGGCTGATCTGGACCCAAGAAGTGGATACACGGGAACTGTTAGTGGCGAGATCATTATTGGAATACAGCAAGACATCCAGAATCCATCATCGTGTTCTCAATCCAACGAAACTGTTATTGAGATTGCTCTAATGAACTCGGGTTTATCTGCAGCAGATCCACATGTGTCTGAAAAACACACCAAACAAAAAGTATTTCTCAAAGACAATGGAAACGCAGCATGGGTGTATGAGGTTGAATTTTTATATATCTATGAGGACAAAGTAAGCAGACCATTTTACATTATAGATGCCTGTGATCTAACGGTTCTCGTAACTTTTGATAGAGTAAATAATGTAACATCGAATCTTCGTAAGTTCATCGAAGCCTTAGAGACTCAGGAAAACTGTGATGACCCTACAACTACTTCGACGACGACTACCACGACGACGACTACCACAACGACAACACCAGCACCTACTGCAGCAACTCCAGCACCTACAACAGAACGTCCAGTTACTGCAGACGACTGTGATGATGATGACGACGACAGTACTATAACCACATCGTCACCTACACAATGTAGTTCGTCTGCAAAGGGAGTAGGTGGTAATTTAAAAACTGGTAAATATGAATATGGTGTGGAACCCAGATGTATAAATCCAAAGGAGGTCGGAAAACTTTGCACACTAGAAACTGAACATGTCAAAGTTATTGATCTCAAACAGTCACGTGATAGAGGAAAGACAACCCCTGCCAGCTTCTCGTGCAGCAATGGATACGATGATCCCGTTAATGGTGCATTCTCTCCGGTTATGGATGCATTTTACTTCGGCTACACCACAGTACAGGCAATCAGAGAGTGGTACAACATCGACCCCCTGGGATTCAAGCCAATATTATACGTTCATTATGGAGTAGAATATGAAAATGCGTTCTGGGATGGGAAAAGTCTGACATTTGGAGACGGTAAATCATTCTTCTATCCACTAGTCAGTCTTGACGTTGTTGCCCACGAACTTGGACATGGAATCACCACACGGTTTTCCAATCTTTATTATTCTGGTAAATCTGGTGGAATCAATGAGGCGTTCTCTGATATAACTGGTGAGCTTGCCGAAGCTTTTGCTCTCTCCAATGATTGGATGGTTGGTTTTGAACTCCGTAAACATCCAAGCAAAGCACTACGATACTTTAAAGACCCTACACTTGATGGCAGTTCCATAAAGCACACCAGTAAATACAGAAGCGGTATTGACGTTCATTACAGCAGCGGCATTTTCAACCACGCATTCTATCAGCTAGTAGAAATTCAGAGCATGCCCATTAAGAAAGCCTACCATTGCTTCATCCAGGCAAACAGAATTTACTGGAAGGAAAGATCAAATTTCGAACAAGGAGCTTGTGGCGTTCTAAAATCAGCACACGATCTCGGTTACAATTCTTACATCAGTAAAATTAAGGCTTCGTTTGCTGTTGTGGGTATTACACTGAAAGATTGTAAAGAAACCAGTTATATGGAAGTGTTGAAAGATGGAAACAAGATACGTCGCCTGATTGTTTCCCCTGATATAAATCCGATGTTTCTTCTTGATCACCCATCATTTGCCAGCTCTGTCACAATCATGGCGAAGAGCTCCCGTGTGGATCCTGTAGGTATTGAACTGACCACAAGCATTGACGGACCAGAAGTGGCTTCCAGTGAAACAGTTTTAACATATCATCTTGATAGCACATTACCGCTGTATGTTAAACTCTATTCTGACTCGTACAACGATAGAGTGGTAATATCAGTCACGTACAATGTACTCCAAGAAGACATGATAAATTCATTGTTTTAACAGGCTGACATCTTAAACAAAAACGTGTGTCTACCATTATACTATGACGATTAATTTTTATTTGCCAATAAACTATAAGTTAATATAATTATGTATCTTGTTTAGTTATTTTTGTAAAAGAGAAGAATAATACTGAAAGTCCATAGCTATGGGTTAACGGTGTCTTTGGCTGCGTTTCTTGAGTATAAGACATCTCGAATTTGTCATAAAATCCCCTCGACAAAGTTATGCATTTGGCCATGCTAAAGATTTTAAGTTCAAAGTATGTATAAGTCGAACCGGCTCACGGTATTTTATGAGCTTCAAGAGTATGGCTATTAATGTTCAAATTGTAACTGATGCAACGCTCTAGTTTAGAATTGTAAATCACTTCCAATATTTTGGAGACGACAAATTTAATTACATTAAATGTTAAGAGGTTATACTGTTGACTTAGACTCAACCGATTTCACTAACTTTGTCTAAGTTAAACAAATCTTAGTCATTGCAAATATTGATCAGAATTAAGCGAAATGTTAGACGTACATGTACATGTAGGTTATACGTAGCCTAATAATTCAATATATTTAGACTTAGTAGTGGTATATTTTGAAAGGACGAAATATTGAGTTTTTCCCAAACATATGACTGGTCTATTGTGGCTGTAATCAGTATGATTAAAAGAAAAATAGTTATTTTGAAGAAATTTCATTCTTTTACAAGTAAGCCCATATATACGTAATCTATACGCTGGTCCAACTGGTGTACGTCAAGTACCTGTGGTATAACCCTGGTGTAACAACTGCTGGACCAGAAGGACACGGCGTTGCTTAACATCGGCATACAATGATCATGTCCTAATGTATCTCGGGTTTGATATGTAGATACCACATGCTGAAGCAGATGGAATGCCGCTAGGCATAACAGGGAGACTGACTATTGGAAAGTTGAAGTCATCCCTTTTGTTGTATAACTTTGTGTAGAGGCCTGTGTCGTTTGGAATCTCTATGGAAAGTTCAAGGTATGAAACAGATGTTCTACTTTTTGTTTTGTCTTCTATTTCCAACTCTGGTGTGTAAATCAATGGAAGGTGATCTGCTATCCTACCTTTATTGAAGATATAGGATCGTCAATACAGCGGAAAGTGGAAGTATACATGTACCTCTTGCGAGATCCCTTTGTTTCCGTTTTTTCAGGTTATTTATATCATAAATTCTGATTCATATGTATAGAAAAACAAATGGGCTAATAGTGGAGCACAGTTAATGCCCATGGGGAAACAGATTCTCGGGTGGTCGATTACCAATAGAGAGAGAATTTAGTAGGCCTATAACAAAATCAAAATGTTATATTGACGTAAAAGCAATACATAAGCAATCGAGTGGTTAACTTGTGGAGCATTTAATATCACCACAGCCAAATGGTATTCTCTTATAAGCAATATATGAGTGAATCAATTTTGCGACAAATAAAATCAATGTTATACATAGATTTCACAACGATTGCTCCTTGACTAAATCTAGTTGTTGTGATCACTTCCTAGTCATTTGAAATATTATATCAAACTTACAGACAATAATAACCACGACAATATAAATAATACATACGCTAAATGATTTATTAAACAATTTAAAAGAATAAATAAAATGCCACTTCGTTGACTTCAATCTTTTCTCCTTAAGAGAACACCTCTGAACAATAAAGTACTTGAACAATATTATTGTAGTAGTAGTAGTAGTAGTAGTAGTAGTAGTAGTAGTAGTAGTAGTAGTAGTAGTAGTAGTTATAGTTATAACTTATTTACGTGCATACATATCCAATTGAGGTTGAAGCACGTCTATCATAGTCACATAGTCCAACATTACCACTTGCCCAGGACAGAAGATAGTGTTAGTATGAGAGAGAAACCCCGCTAGTCCCTGTTTGATCAGCAGCAAGGACTCTTATATAGTTTCAGTTATTTTTTTCCTTATTTGAATAATGAAATTATGATACGACACATTTAGAGGCAATACACATGGGGAAATAATAGTGTGATATAATATTATATTATACATGTGTAGTAAATTGTATAGATATCACAGACCGCTTGTTCGTCACAATTTACACTCCATATTAATTATTGAGTATATTGTTTACACCGTGAACAAGAAATTTTCTACATTACATATCTCATGTAATTCCCATCACTTGGACGTGTCATATTATTTGTAATTCTCAACAAAAGAATTCCATTGCAAAACAATTGCACAGAATAATACATGTTTCCTCCTTGTCCTTAATAGATACGTGATTATGTTGCGTCGATTACGATGATCGTACCATACTTATAGTCGAGATTTATATTCCTAAACGCCTTTTAGAATAGACTTTTTCTGTGATTTAGCGAAGTCTGGATTGGATGTCTGTGGACGCAGCCGCTTACTATCATAACGGCATTGGTCTGCCCACTTGACTCGTCGTGGCAATCCCTTTGCAGACATCGTGTTCCTTGGTGTGCTCAGTTCAGCCAAACCCTCGTGTGCTCTATTGCAGCCGCTGCATGTTGGTATATCCGAGTCTTTTGTTGGCAAAGATTCTCGTCTTTGAAAACTGTAAGAAATATGATCATTTGATTGACAAAAACAACCGTCATCCACCGACGAATCATCATCTTCGAAATTCAGCTGTATGTCCATTTCGTAACATCGAAGAGCTTGTTTGTAGAACTCTGAAGACATCCTTGTAGTGGAATATAATAATACCTCGGGGTTACTTTGACAAATGTTTTTGCTTCAGGGAAACACTCGTTAAACTGTCTTCAGTTTAGTAGCAGAACTGTTACATCATATCACGCAGAATTGATCAGTTAATCGAGGGTAACACTTATTAAAAACCTATCTATACGTAAGAAACGAGTTGGCAAATTCCTATTAAAAGTCTTGAATCTTTCAAACGCTGTAACTTCTAGTAAGAAATTGTCGGTTTATGAATTACACCAGACTGTGCTGTTTCGGTTACTGACACTGCCTCGATGACAATCGGTGCTTAATGGAACTTCACTGACTAAGTCGCAGAGCTGGCCCAGTGCCAGGATTAGGATTGGCAAACGAGGTATCGCTTTGTGTGGTTATTTATCCGTCTTGTCGCGCTACCCAATAATAACAGCAATTTCCCCCGAGTCACAGCTCGGATTTCTACCGACGATTGTTGTCGAGGCTTATCCAGATTGAACATAAATCTATTCTCGTTAATGGATGATCTATTTTTGGTATGGACCTACAAAAGAAGTAATCGACATATTGTAACCTTAATTGAAACGGTCTGAAAAGACATTCTCATAGTATAATATTACTAGTATCGTAAATCGACAAAAATACGTCTATTATTGAGTGCGGGGGTCTGTTTCGAGATATTTCAGGCAATATCGTTTTTCAGTTGGTTACAACAAAAGGCCAAAAATAGAAGAAATACGTAATTTTATATTCACGTACACACTAGCCGTCTAACATCATATCATATCGATCTTAATATCAGTAAGTGTACTTAAAACGTGTTTTTGTTAAAACTACCAATCCTCGGCTGTACACACAATCTATGAATCATACTGACGTATAAATACACTAGCATGTTTATGATGCAACACCGGCCTCCGTGGTGCAGTGGTTAACGCTACGGACTTCAGGCTGGTAGGTACTAGGCTCAAGTCCCATTCGGGGCATATGGGATTTTTAATTTCAGTACCGACTCCAAATAGGTAGGTGTAATACCACTTATACCTACCAATGTCCACAACTGGTCTAACAAAGGCCGTGGTATGTGCTAACCTGTCTGTGGGAAAGTGCATATGAAAGATCCCTTGCTACTTATCAATTTGGAGTAGCGGGTTTCCTCTTTAACACTAACTTCTGTCGTGCCGAGGCGGCTGGACTGTGTGACCACGATAGAGGTGATTGACCCTCAATTGGATATAAGCACGTAAATAGTTTATAACTAACTATGATGCAACTATAGGATTTTTAATCCAAGTACCGGTTCCAACCCAGAGCGAGTGCTCCGCTATGGTCAACGGGTTGGTGTATTTCCACTTACACCTTCCAGTGTCCAGAACTGGTTTAACAAAGGCCATAATATTATGTAGTACTGTCTGTGAGAAAGTGCATGTAAAAGATCATTTCCTTAATCATAATAATACTAACTTCTGTGCTGGACAGGCAGTCGAGGCAGCTACACTGCCTGACCATGACAGACGTGATTGAACCTTAATTGGATATAAGCACGTAAATAAGTTATAAATATGATGCAACAAGACAAGAGCACTGGTGGAGATAAATTGAAACTATAGCAGCTATAAAACATTAATGACAAACAATTAAAGTTTAATATAAAGTTTTTGCTTTTTAGATTTTGGAAATAGCCAAATCAAATAAGATGTGTTGTGCGTGTGAACATCGGATTGCGGAGTCAGATGAGGTCCAACACTTAGACCACATTTCATATATTATATTTCGTGTCTGAATATTTGTATGTTTTTCTTAGTTAACTTTAGTTTCGTTTAACGTAGAGAAAAAAGGTAAACATTTTTGAAAATAAAAAAGGCCTATTTTTGTGTCCAAATTATATAACTTTAGGTTAACAAATAATGATTATAATGCAAATACGTAAAAAAAATTCAGAAAAAATCCATCGTCTGCAAAGAAAATGGCGAATTTTTTCTGACCATTAGAATATTTCCATTTGTTAACCTTTTTTCTCTACGTTAAACGAAACTAGTTATCTACGACAAACATGTACTACAAATATTCAGACACGAAGTATACACGTACATTGTAGGCCTACATGTAGGTTTACTTTTTATTATGGTCCACAATTTCAAACACTATTAACCCGATTTTGAAATTCTGCTTGAGATACGGTATATAGAATCTAATATTGTGCTACTAAACTACATGTCAATATTTCATCAAGCACGTTTCAATACTTCTTCTATTGAAGAGAAAGGTCGTGATTGAGTGAAAGGAAATGACTGTTCTCGACACATTCCCGTGCCTGTTGGCCTACTGCACAACCTGTCATACATGTAGCTAACTGTACTGTTTACCCATCCGTCACATTACATTTCGTATACGTACAGCGCGAACTGCAGATGCATAGTTAAAAATTCAAGAGATAATCTGCATTATAACAAATTTAACTAAATCAACAAGCGATATCATTGTTGTTCACACACATATTTTAAAATATATATGGTGTGTCAAAAAAAGCCAACCTCAATAACACTGACAAAATAATTATACATGTTGTAAAAATTTATTCTTCTGAAGTTATTCATATTATATACAACCATAAATATATATTTCAGTATAATGTTCAGTGATCAGTGAACACAAATACATTGATCATTGAAAACTTAACAGGAGCCTCTTCTATACACAATACAAGCTCTGTTCACATAAAATAAACATATTTGCAAATATCGTGTTGACAATCTCATGTATCCCCAACAAGATAAACTAAAGTTGTAGATATTTCAAATTGATAATCTGAAGAAATTGCGTTCAGTCGGTGAAATGATGTCCATGCTTAAATATACTCATCACATTGGGAACTAATATCAAATGCATATTATTTTATTGCCATCACATGTTTTCAGATATTGAGACAGATACACGACAGTAAGAAATAAGCTCGTAAAAAGCTTACACTGTATACTCGGAAATTAAAAAAAGTGTAAGTAAATAGACAAATGTTACTCGTTTAAAAGAAATAGAAAAGCATTACATGCGACTACATGCATACTAAAATATTTGACAATTCATTTTCAAAAAGGATATAACATACTGGCTGGATAGCAGATGCTAGAACTTCACAATCACAAAAAAGGTATTTATTCTGTTTTTGGCAATTTGTTATTCAGAAGAAAAGTACCAGTAAATCCAATAAATTAAAACAAAATTATTTCTATAAAATTCACTAACAATTAAGAACTACATAACTATAGATAATAATTATATTTGAATTTTTCTGTCAAATATTTTTTTATAAAGCAGAATTAACTCCCCCCATTTCCTACGCAACCCCCCACACACACAATTTGTTTTATGGAAGATATGAACGTGCAGTTTTGATAACTGTGTCATGGTACTTAACCAATGACATGTATTATGGGATTAACTAACTTAGTTTAATGTAACAAATCTTACAACCTTTCACATGGTATTGGCACACTATCGGATCTATTACGCTACTAAACTAGTCTAAGACCTCACACAATGAAGTAATAGTATAAGCAATATTGTGTATCGGACATTACCCCAATAAAGAATAAAAAACTCCAGTGCATTATCATCTAGGATAACGATAAATATCTTAAATGGTTTTATACATAAAATATATATGTCACGCTTACCCGTTTGTTTTATATTATGTAATATTATATAATAATTATATTGATCAGAATTTTTTTTTGGGATTGTTAACAATTTTGATTGATGTAGATGTGATAAATGTTATAACCTAACCATGTGACAGGTCACAACAAAGAAAGCTGCTTCTGTCACATATATGTTTATTACTCGTTTTCAGTTAAACGGAAAGATAAGTCTCTAGGAATCCAAATAAATTAATTACATGTAGTTGCAATTAATTAATTTTTTAATAAATTATAAAGAAAATTTATCTTCAAATCACACCGAAGTAAAGAATGTGTATCATTCCTCTGGTATGGAATATGTTCCTAACCTGCAATCGGGAATATAATTTATTATAAATACTTTGCTATCGAAAACTAACAAAGTGAATGCTAAAAATGAAGAGGTAGGCATATAAATATATAACAAACTATTCTTTGAATAATCACATTAAAATTAATACCAAAAAAAAAGACAAGGACACAAAAAACGTACATCTAGCTAGGAATGTATCAACTATTGACTGATTAAACTATTTGACCATGTAATAACGATGTTAATGTTAGGTCTGTAAATACTGTTGGTAATCATACGTAACAGTGTGTTCTCCTGCATGGAAGGAACCATTTACAGACACATTCATTAGACAATTATATGCACTTACAATAATATTATAGCGTTACTGTGCTTGTAAGTTGTAAACTATGCATGTTGACAAAAAGTCACAGTGAATGAATAAGTACATGTATATATGTTGAAAATGTCACAATGTATATAAATCAGTGTATCCATTTAACTATGTTGAAAAATAGTAACAGTGCATGCACATGTATGATGTATAGCAATGTGTGTTGACAAATAGTCACAACACTGCTTGTATAGTTACTACTGTATGTTGAAAAATAGTCAGCGTATGTACAACTACATGTATGTACAACTACATGTATGTACATGTATGTTGACAACTAGTCACAGTGCATGTATGACATTGATAGTCAATGAATGTACAACTACAGTGTATGTATGTTGACTGCTGGTCAGTCAGTCCATGTATAAACCTATGTTGATAAACTTAATAGTCAGTGCATGTGTAACACTGTATGTTGATATTATTAATAGTCGGTACATGTACAGCTATGTATATTGACAACTAGGCACAGGGCATGGTCAGTAACATAGCAAGATAGATGCCAGACGTTCAACAAAATAACATGTCATATTTCTCAATAACTAATAAACTTAACAGAAACTCACAGAGCCAAAAAGCAACACGTTGACAAGGATAATGAAAACAACATTAGTGTCAATGTTTAACCAACAATACTACATATAGTAATAAAACATTCTTTAGAATTTTAACAATACTAATTTATTCATTGTTTTCTTTCACAAACTTTCTCATTGCATATTGAATTTGATAGCCTCGTAAAATCTTTAGGAGTGCATTAACAGCTGGGGTTGTAGATTTAACTACTACAGTTACTAGTTTATTTATATCCATGTACATAACATGTATGTACCGGTATTATATACAAGTCAATCATGCCCCGAAATACAAAAATCTATTTTGCTTGAAGACAATTACTTACAAAGACAAATCAAGCAAATTAATGTATTTAAGCAAGGTACATGTATTGTACAACCAGCTGGTACACTTTACTACACATAATGCACTAACCTTCAGTGTGTAATTTAAAACAGTACCACAATGATTGCAGTCAGTGGTGCACAAAACAATCCTATGAGATACTATTACTAGCAATCAAAGATAAATAACACTTAATGACACATCAGGAACACACTGAATATTAATCAGCAGTTATTGGATGTCAAACACTTGGTTATATCAACACTTGGTCACAGAGGAAACCCGCTACCACCACATAGGCTACCCTTCTTCGAAAAACCAGCAAAGGATCTTTTGTGCACTTTCCCACAGACAGGATAGCACACACCACAGCCTTTAAAAGACCAGTCGTGGATCACTGGATGGAACGGGAAATAATCCAACAGGTACTAGCAATTAAATCTTTTAACCTTTTCATAATAAAAATATATAATATATTAAAGAGAAAATGTTTCAGTTTAAGGTTTTCATGTCAGATGCCAGTAGACATCAATTCTTGTCA
Source organism: Melanodrymia aurantiaca (assembly GCA_032355825.1). Lineage (NCBI taxonomy): Eukaryota > Metazoa > Mollusca > Gastropoda > Neomphalida > Peltospiridae > Melanodrymia > Melanodrymia aurantiaca. The sequence goes on from JAULBR010096321.1 coordinate 17,886, forward strand.
AACACTATTTAATAATTATGTCAACATTTCAAAAAGTTAATATAGACAAAGGTCAAATTCATAATAAAAGTATATAATTATATTAAAGAGAAAATGTTTCAGTTTAAGGTTTCCATTCATGTCAGATGGCAGTAGACATTAGACAGTAATTCTTGTCAAACACTAGTTAATAATTACGTCAAAAATCAAAGTTAATATAGACAAAGGTTAAATTCTATGATTTTCAAAGACTGTAAATATTTCAGCCATATTTTAAAAATTCTATGATATTCTCTGGTTTCTAAGATCTTCTGGGACCATGTGGTGTAGAATATTGTCACAACATATTGAAAAACACTGTAAATAAATGTTTCATACATGTAGGCATTCAGACTGTATTTTCAAGTTTATAATAACACGAGAAAGCAGTTTCAGAAGTCAGAAATAGACACTAGTACATAACAACTGAATAGACAATGGCATAATCTCAGCAGATAACACAATAACTATTAGTTATGGTCATCAAACGACAAACCTATAAGGATGTTGATGCATTGCATACATGGGTATCTGTTAAAAAGGGTTCGTAATGGGCAGCCAGTAATGTCAACAATTGATTTTAAAAAACCAATTAATTCCAACAGATAATGAATTTGACACGACTGCCATAAACATACAAAGACTTTAACATAAATATAATATTCTATTTCTTAACAAAAAATATATAATTTATTTAACAACAGTTACACCACTAGGGCATATTAATTAATATCGGCTATTAAACATCCAGTGATTCTATATAATTAAATGCCCAGTGATTTCCTCATAATCTCTTATAGTAAGCCAGCCGTCATAACATAAGCTTGGTATACAATTTAATTAGTAGAAAGGGATCTTTTATATGCATTCTCTCTGAGGCAGCTGTTACGATAGGCTAGATTTAATGAGTTGGTTGGATCCTTTTTGGTGTGCTTCCATCAGAAAACTGTTCAAGCACACCCGTCATGGGCACAACCTCTGACTTCGTCAGAGTTCTGTCCAAGATAGGCTAGTTTTAATTAGCAGCAATAGATTTTTATATACATTCTCTTATAAGTCAGCTGCCACACCATAAGCCACAGTACACTGCTTTGATTAGCAGCAAGGGATCTTTTATATGCAGTTTGTTATACTAAGTCAGCTGTCACAACATAGGCTACACCGTTTCAATTAGCAGGAAGGGATCTTTTATATACAATCTCCTATAATTAACAAGTCAGCTGTCACAACATACATAACTACATCGTTTTGATTAGTAGCAAGGGATGTTTTATATACAGTATATAATATGTCAGCTGTCACAACATAGGCTACACCATTTCGATTAGCAGCAAGGGATCTTGTATATAGTCGCTTATATGTCGGCTGTCACAACAATCGGCTACAATGTTTCAATTAGCAGCAAGGAATCTTGTATATGGAGCACCTCAAAGACAAGATAGCACATAACAGTCTTCAATGTACCAGTAATGCTATGGACCATTGGTTGGAACGGGAAAAACCCAATAGGTTCTAAGAACTCAGCTGAGGATCGATGTGTCAGCTCAGGTAGATACTCTAACCACTGAGCAAGATTTAGTTCCATTTATTACTAGGAAGCAGAAACGAACAAAATCTATTTTTTAGATTCTATTAGGCAATGAAGAATCAAAATTTGCATAGTACTTTATGCTAGTAACAAGAGTAGTCAAGAAGTGGTAATAATATCAGACACTTTCTAGACATGTAAAACCATAAATAACAATTGGTTATCTTATCGGTTATTCAGGTCTGAGAAATGCAAAAGAGATGTTTTCTAACGTAAAATAAGGCATTCAACCACTATACAAACAGTCAATCAACCAATCTCACATTAAACCTTTGACTTTTTGTGTCAAATAAACTTAAAATAATATACATCGAAATATTGTATTTTAACAAAATATCAAAAAGTACATTTTTAAATAATAATACATTTGTGCTAAGCAACTGTATAAACACAAATTGTTTCAAGACATAAAAAGATGGTACAGGACGTAGCAATTTACAAGGTGGGATATAAATGTACAGAATATAATGTACATCATTTTATTATCATCTGCTGATCCATTATGAAAGACTTCTATATACTGTACTGACGTACATCGGTACATGTATATCAGATATTTACATGCAAGCTAGAAATAGGTGAAATAATAATTTAAAGAATTAGCAACTAACTATAGGCTAAATCTGGATAGTAACAAAAATTAATCAATGTTTACTATGCACCATTATGTCTGCATAAATTATGCAATATTTTATGTTACAGAAAAGCTTGCATAGACCAAATCGGAGTTCTTTTTACACAAATTTTGTTAAGTTTTATTTTAGTAAATTGTGTTTTAAATGTCTAACAATATAGAAAATAACATTTCTTATTATTGTGCCTCATACTATATTGTGTGCATGGGTAAGGTACACTTAAGAACAAGTCATTGTCAGACACCAGAAAAATAGTTTTCGTAAATACAAACTGATTTTGCATTGTCATAGAATGTATGTTGAAACCTAGCATCTTTCTACAACAAAAATATGATGGCAAAAAGAGTATGAGTACCAGTAGTATTATAAATCAAATACAAAGTTAATAATTACACTTCAAATAGACTGACTGGTGATGGCCATGTTCTAAAATTATGTTCAAATATCTACATTTTAAATACATGTACATGTATTACAATAGATTTGATAGATTACATTGCATAATTGCAACTTTTCACCGATGTCATCTATTAGTATTATGGACAGAAATGAAATGTTAAAGTGGACTGCTCTTGGTCGAACCCGTAACACAATTGAATACCAAGATACCCTATAAAGAAAACTATTATTGTCAGAAACATTCATAGAACTTTTTGCTACAACTATTAACAGTATACATGTACATGTACAATTATAACTTTATATTTTATTTAGCTAGATAACGTTAGTATACTATTAACTTCACCGGTCTTCTACGGAATAATTGTATAGAAATACCATGCAGACGTTAATAAAACTGATGGACATCACAATTGGACATTACACGAAGTCTTTTTAAATAGACGATTTCTTCGTGCCACATATTAAACTCAGTAACTTAGAAAAGAATGTTTATAGAAAACAAACCTAACCAACATGATGCTATCCAATAATAGCCATGCTTAAAATTCATCCAGTTCAGTCAATCGACAATATACATTGTACCATACAAGTACGGAATTCGTATAACTGTGAATTGCACCCCCAAAAGATAAAGCGCCAAACTATGGTTTCATGTATGATAAATTTAGTTTATAAAGAATACCGATACGGCTGTAAAGATTAAGTTACTTGCTGCACTGCAGTGTAGAATATAAACATAATATTATAATACAAAATAACTTTTGTCAGTTCATTGAATTTCATTATAACCTGTCCTTTTTACACCCAGCTTCAAAGGGAAAACCTGCCCTTGTGGGCACCCGACATATGTAAATGCCAATCTACCATTAAATTTGACATCCTTGTAAAGTTTTTATTTCAATTTTTATTATCAACCACGATTATCTTCAAATGTTAAGACCATTGATAAAGTAATTCACATATTTAAATGAATTATGTCTCAACCAACACAAATCAGAATTGCACAATGGTGTTGAAAGTAAAGTTTGTTTTATTTAACGACGCCACTAGAAACACATTGATTATAAATCAGCGGTTATTGGACGTCAGA
>JAULBR010096322.1:0-11681 GCA_032355825.1 Melanodrymia aurantiaca
CCCGCTCCTCGATACTGTAATTCGTTGTACAAATTCACAGCCTGAACTTCACCGCCTTGTAGCCCTCTATCGGTCCTGAGGGGGAGACTACTCTATATGGCCTATTTTGAAGTCAGGAATGTACCCTATTAGCTTACTTGCCTTTTACCGTGGTTAATAGTAAGGTGTGAAATGGAATTAACACTTTAATATTATGAAGTGATCACAGCATATACACATACACGCACAACACAACCACATGTCAATACATAATTTCATAAAATTATGTCCAACAGCATCAAAGAACTGCATAACTGTTTTCTCTACCTTCAGTCTTACCATGTGATTTTCTATTTGTACTTTATTTCTATAAAATGTGGACCTGCTCAAAATTCTATCTCGACCAACTTGGTACATTTTGGTAAATTTCCGCAACAAGTTCTAATACACTAAAATGGAATGCACGTTTAGCATAAGTTATCATCGACCCAAACTACTTATGTTAGACGTACTTGTTTTGCACCTTTTAAAGCTTGTACAGCTCCAGTCGTGAAGAATGAAACAATAGACTTGATGAGAAAGACCTTTCAATGAAGTGCTGGACTTTTGATTGATAATCTGAATGTCAAATTTGAAAGGGAAACATGTAAGCAAGAAACTGGTATCGTCATTGGCAACAATTATGTCCCACCACTGTTATCCGATTTGTTTTTCTATGCATATGAATTAGAATTTCTAACTAACCTGGAAAAATCAAACAAAGGAAAGATCATCTGGCCAAGAAGTTATATTTGACATCCCGCTATATTGATGATCTTGTATATTCATTCTTCTTCCATTGATTAACCCACAACAGTTGGATGTAAGGGAAACAATAGAAAGTAGAAAATCTGTTTCAAATCTTCGTCTTAGAATAGATATTGAAAACGTCACAAGCCTATGCACAATGATATGTGATAAAAGGGATGACATCAACTGTCCAATAGTCAATTTTACGTACACAGTTTCATCTGATCCAGAATATGGTGTTTACATGTAACAATGTTTGAGATACTTTGGCGCATATTCATTATATGCCTATTTAAAGCCATGAAATGTCCTTCTGGCTCAGAATTATAACCTTCAAAAATCGGTGAATGCTTTGAACGTCTTTATGGTAGATATTCAGAGGCAGTTTCACAACATGACTCATCATTCACATAATTATATATGATGCCTGATGTAATACCCTACTTTAACATAGTACTTCATACGTCGTGTCGATAATAATAATAAAAACAGCAGACAAACCAAATTGCAGTGCTAGAGATACGTTTTTGTCGATGTTACTATTTTGGACGTTTAGATTCAAAAGAAAGCTTTTTAGATGTTGTAACATCGGACTGTTTTGTTAGTCGGTTGATATATTTTGGTTAGGCCTACTTGTTTTTAAATGTTTAAAATTTTACATATTAATTGAAGAGAACAAACTACTAGTGTATTGAAATATCCCACGTTTATATTACTCGATGAAGTGGTTAACCTGTCTCTGTGACGTCTAAGTAAGGGTAAGAAGTGGTTACCATATGGAAAATAATATACAGTATTTGATCAATTCTAACAATTATTAGTGTTCTACTGGAATGGATGTAATGCATGTTCGTGAGATGTTTAATGCATTTGTTGCTGTATAGGATCAATTAAATATTCTTTGAATCCTGAGAATGCAAGGCCATATTAAATGAATGTAACATGTAGGTAATTGTAAGAATGCGTGGCAGCATGGTATGAATGCAATGTTTTGTGAAGTCTAAGAATGGGTTGCTCTGTTAAGGAATGCAGCTATATTTAATGAATGCGATGTTTACATGATTGTATGTCATGAATGCAATATTTTATGAAAGTCAAGAAAACGTTCTTGACATTGCATGATTAATTTATGCTGTATAATTCGTTTTAAATATTAAACAAAAAAATAGTCGGAGGCTTTCAATGTAGTCGTGGGACTAAAACAAATCAATCCACTTCTTTCGAAATACATACAGCACAGAAAACACGTATAATAAAATTCCATTTGATCATTACTAAATGCTGACAGCCACATACAAAATTAATGTGATATTTTAAAAAAAATCAACTTTAAAGCTGAGCTAATGCGAAAAGGTAACTGGTAATTAAAATTACAGTCATTGTAGATCTTAAATTGAATTTTATTCAACAAAATATTTTACTCTTGATTTTAATATAAAAGTATACATTTGTCGAAAAGATCTGATTTGATTGAAACGAACAATGTCTACTGTTTACCTAATGCTGTAATAGTTTACATGGACCAGCGTTGTCCTTTCCCACCAAACTATAACGTATCATTGATTGGTTTCATCATAACAGGTACATGAGTTATTTCATCATAACACTTAGCCTTTACATGGCTAGTTTCATTCCTCATGATTATTTAAATACAATGTAGTTTGTTTTATCATATTCATATTATAGAGTTTTATGTGAATGGTTTGTTTTATAATAGCACAAATAAAAGCCATTATGTAAATGCTTTGGTTCATTATATGACGCAGCACCTACTTACGTAGCTATTTATAAGTATAGATGACACTTTCTAAAATCTGAGTAATTAGTATTGATGACAAGTTCTGTAATGGGGGTAATAAAGAGTATAGATGACAATTTCTATAATAGGAATAAGTAGTATAAGTAACAATTTTTTCAACAAGGCGTGTACATGACCATTTCTCAAATAAGAGTAATGATTATAGAAGACAATTTGTGTAAGGTGCTATTTATATCCCACATGAAGGATCACCGTACATCCGACACTGAAGATACATTTCAAATAATAGTTAATACACGCTGAAATCAAAGATAAGATGCTGTTGTATACCCACATACTGCTTGTTGTTAATTTCAGAACTAATCTATTATCCTATTAGTATTACGTAAACATTGATCTTGGTGTTAAATTACGTTTTACTGAAACTGATTATGTTTAACTGTACTATAAGGATGATACATATGTTAGAATCGTTAAATAGTCCACCTAATATGTACAACCAAGATAACGGGACATCAAATAATAATTGCTATAAAATAATTAAAATGTGCAAAATGAACAATCTGTATATTTTAAATGACAGGGTTGGTGATGACAAATGAGTTGCTTGCTGTCTCTTCTTACATTAAAACAAGATTGAAGCTTCAGTTAAAGCTTCCGTTTCAGCTTTGTAACTGACCGAAGATTTACAACTTCTTACTGGTCGTCATACACCTTTGACTACGAGTCATGGGTATAGAGTGTAATCAGCATTTCCATTGTCAGATATAATAGTACTTTTGTCTTTGTTTCAGATGGAATGTCTAGTCGAGCAAGTGATAACGACGCCCTTCAAAAGCTGAAAACTATTAAAAGGTTAGCAAGTTAATAGTTATGTTCTAATGTTATGTGGGTCATTGATTAAAATATATCTACAAAACATTAATGCGCATGATAAAGAGTTGCGTAAAGGCATACTTAGGATGAGCACTAATTTTACAAAATCCATTGAAGTTAATCTACTTTCAATAACACCATATTTGCTGGTTCTTGTTCTTGACAATACATAACGAATCTCTGTTACGACAAAAAGTCAGTTCTCAATTACCTATATATGTGTAAAGTTATATTAGCTATATGTGTAAAGTCACATTAGCTATACTATATGTGTGAAGTCATATTCTGAATATCACGCCATTCCAAAACAGGATCTACTTCGGGTCATTGACCTGGTGAGTTAGTAATGTAACCAGCTAAAATGAACACGTTATACCCCCAACCACTCGATTAGTACGAGCGGCAATAGCATATTTAAAATATATATATAGCCAGGATCTACTCGGCTAAAACGATGCCAAAAGTATTTCTCTTTATCTCTATCAACATTCCAGCTGCTTCAGCATATGGTGTCTCCAGATACTAGTACTTTAGAGCATGTTCATTATATACAGATTTTAAACCAATTCCTTTAGATGTTATTTCAACTTTCAAAACGTAGTATAGCAGACATTCAGAGGCTATTTACCGATATGACGCATCATTGATACAGATGTCTGATGCAATACTTTACTTTGACCTGTTTTATGTTTCTATTGGTTCGATGAAGACACGTCGGACAAACAATATGGCTGTGCTTACGACGGGTGCTACCGGTGGAGCAGGATACGCTCAATGTTCGCGAACACCTGGTATCATCACTGCTTTGACAGTGATTCATGAGTACATGCCATCTCCACTGTGCCGCAATATCCCTTTGACTCACCCTTGTGCAGAGATACGCATTTAGTCATGTCAATGTTTTGTCGTTTCGATTTACGATGGTTGCAATGACACTATCGTGTGTTACTTGTCACATCATAGTTGAGAGTATACTGGAGGATATGACTTGACGGGGATGCTATCGAAATTCACACCTCAATAACATTCTAGCTTTGAAAATATTGCGAAAAATACAACATAGAAAGTTAATTATTCATCTAATTGTACTCCAAATGTGAGAAAACCAAAACAGTTAAATGTCGCATTAATTTGTTTCGATAAGTTTAACATACAATTACAAGGTCAGCCATGCATTATATTGACGCTTTCGTCTTTGAGATGTACATGTATCTGTATAAATCGTGTTCTGTATGCAGAAGACCAATTAAATAAAAGGCCTCATATTTGTATTGTTTTCCTCACAGACGTGTTTCCAGTAACATGGTTGCGAGTAAGCGAGTAAGACAGCAAGTGAGGAGATGTAGACGGTGGAACGATCCCTGCGTGCCGTGGTCGTCTGACGTCGAACAGTCCTGTTGTAATAGACGTCTTGTGTGTCGATGTAACCTCTGGATGCAGAATTGTCGATGTGTGGCCCGTGCATGGGGAAAGTGAAGATTTATAGACATAAATTTGCCAACACGGATTAGAACCAGAAAGCGCGCTACAGAAAACATACACACATTGTCAAGTGTTAACCTCTGTAAATAAATATACTGAAAAACTACACATTGATTTTATATTGTTTGTTAATTTTAATGGAAGCTCAGGTCTCACATATGACCTTTTTTTAATCTTGGTGGATTTATATTTTTTGTGAAAAAAAAATTCCGATTGATTTGGACACTGTTTGGAGTTCTTCACAAACTTGTAAAACTAGCCAAACCAGCCTATGTCAACTATGATCCCCACCCCCATCCCTTTAAGACAGAACAGATGTTTTGATTATGTGTCCTAGGTAGCGGACTCTGTGCCCACGGGGAAGGGAAGTGTACATGAACATGTGGCTATATATGCAACAAGACCGACGGTTAGTCAGTCGGACCTAAATATAGCTAATGATCAACATCAAATTAAGTCATTCCGTTGCTTGATGAGAGAGGATGCATTACCAACGGATGCGAGACCAACGGCAAGGGTTACCTTACCTATCATTGTAATCTCATCCTTTCTTCCATGAACTTGCTCACAGCTCCTATTCAATCATGCAAACTATTTCCTTTAATGCAAAACGAACATAAACTACACGAACAGGAATTTGCAAACCAATCCCAAGCCAGCGGCCATTTATAATTGTCTTCATACGTGTGAGCGGGAGGACGCGACAAATTAAGTGTGCGTAATGAGAGCCTGGTGTGGTAGCGCTCTTTGCTAATGGACACATAAGCAACCGTTCGTGGGAGTTTAATACGGCAGGAGAAGTTTAGAGTAATGTATTATTCATTGATTAAATTACATTACTTTCCAGACAGCATTGCTTCAGGACATCTATTAAACGTATCATGTGTGGAAGTGCGGTAACGTTCATAAGTCATGCTATTATACATTAACATGCAAATCAAGCATTTCCATATTTAAAGTTTGTCGTGTGAACTTTATTTTAGTCAGTGTGGGCGGCCTTTACTTCCATTTTGACCTTAAGTAGCAATATTCACCAGGCCTAGAAATAGATCACTCGCTAAAGATTGTGATAAGATTATTTCACTAGAAATACACTTGGTATTAAAGGGTTCTCATTTAATATCCTTTGTATAAACTGTTACTAAAGCAGCATAGACGAAGCTGTATTGTTAGTATGACAACCGCCATGGTTTTTACATCAAGGTCGCTGAAGGTGTATACACATCAAACACAACAGAATGTCATTGCTGATGGCAAGTAACACTAATTAGTCTTCTAGCATGCAGAATTCTCTCTAATTGTCAGGTATAATGTCTGCATCAACTTGCCAGGCTTCTTGTATGAAAGACGACCAGTGACTCCGACATCTCATATAGACTGGTAACCAATCCCCATCTGTGCCATAGTTATTTCTGCAAAACATTATTAGTATTGATTAAACAATATGGCTTATTTGTTTTGAGAACATGCATCACCATGCTGCCTTGCGGGTTACATTATCGGAAGATGTTTTATTATTTCAACCATATCACCATGGCAAATACCTCAATGCTAAAGACAGAGCAAACCCAACACTCTTTAACAGTATTTCACACGAAATATAGCAATGCATTTAGATCTTTTTCTAAAGAATTGAACATTGTTCTAAACTTTCTGAACAATCCATGGACCATCCCATGTTGGGGACACCAAGAGATATTCATATTTATGTAAGAAAATTCTATTCTCATTATCAAGCCATGCTCTTTTCTTCTGTAGTTTTATAAAAGGTGTGGGTGACTCTGATGGGTGACACTGGTGGGCCTTGGTCAGTCAGTCGCATTGGTTTTAGGTGCCTTTATCCAATTAAGGTTTAGACACCCCCTCCGTGGGTACGGTCCGCCATCAAAGGCCGGAACCCGGTGTCGAGGCCGTACCCATGGCGGGTGTGATATGGTATTATATAATGGATATGTCGTTTTGTTTTTTCTTTCGACTTCATATTTAAAATAAAACCAATTATGGTCTGAAACATGTTGGAGGGTAATTGAAGACTGTATGGGTTTGGAGAAATGCAATGTATAAAAAGAATCAGTTACAAACATTTTGAGAAACCGTAACACAATTTAAACTGACTTTAACCAAGTTCCAAAATGACGCACAGTTTGCCGGAGGGTCACATTGCTTTAGGTGCCTATGGTGATGCATTTGAAAGACAATCAGTTATTGAAGAACAAAAAGTTACAGAATATATCTAAACCGACATGCCATATTCCGGGGGCTGTCGGTGAAGTACAATAGCCGGAAGAGACACACTAATTTTCATGCAGCTGTTCTATATCACTTGTTCACGTAAATTGCGAATCTGACAGGTGATCGGTCAGATTCATATTAACTTTGATTAATATAAACACTTTAAATATGTTGTATTTTACCAAAACACAATATTTTAAATTAGCTACCAAAAATCAAATATTGTCCATGAGACATCAAACGTATGAAATTGCGCAATTTTGCAGTTTTAGCTTCTCTGTAGTATTGCTCGATTATATCTCAAATATCTCGGACACGCCTTCATAACGTTAGCTTTTATATAAACTATTAAATGATTCTTTAATCATTTGATGTTCTATTTTATTACAATGAGACATCAAACATAAAATTACGTAATTTTACAGTTTTAGCTTATACGAATTTGACTTTTGACCTCTGACATGTCGAAAACACGCGCAAAGCTGACCTTTTACATTCGTAATCTATGCCAAAAAACCTGATCTAGAAAAATTGCATGAAAATGTTTCCATTTACTGTGGTGATTCTATCAATTCTTATTCGGCATTACAAAATGAAATTTCAATATTTAATTTATATTCATATTGTTTGACAATAGCAAGGTGCGAATTAGACATGGCATAATGGTGTCAATGTGAGCAGATAACATCAAGATATTTAGTTCATCAACGATAAACGTAGATGTTCGATGTCATCTACTGTTGGTGGACTACAAGATAGTGTGTTCTTTTACTTATATAAGATATAATATAAAAATTCTGACATGATCTATGAACAAGTTTCATATTCATGTACTCTCGCCTTCCAGGTGAAACAACACCCTCGAAAGGTTTGTTGTCAACATCTCAGCCAAACGGATTTACCCACTCTTGAAACGAATGCTGTTCATACAGCAAGATATGTCTGAATTTTGAGACGACCCCTAACTGATGTAAATATTATAATAAAGTCTTAGAACGAAAGACGGTATTTTCAAAACCCAAAACATATCCTACATTTATTGCCATACGTATGTCTAACTACGGAGAAAAAAAGTCCTTGCAAACTGACGAGTGAGTAATGCAAAATGGTTTTCGCGAAGTGGGTTCAACAAACACATAAAGCCACTCCTTGTCAGGTGCAGAGAGTTTGTAACAAAGATGGCAATCAGCGGTATTCAAGACGGAAGTTCATTATTGCAGTCATAATGTCGACTTTTACAATTTCCGACCGTCCCTCGACACATCACTGGAAGTTCACATTCATCTTATGAATTAAAAGTAATCTTGGGATAGTCAAAATTTCCATATCCAAAAATAGATTTCTTAATGAATTTTGACGGTTCCAAAGTGTTAAGCTTGCTGAAACGATTGAGTGAAATTATTTCATCAGATGATCGATGAACATGCTAGAAATGTTACTACTCTAATTGACATTTTCTTCACTTGAATCAGGCATTTACCAGTAACTGTTAAATGTCGTGTTTGTGAAGTAAATCTTAATGAATATGAGATTCAGCCAATTTGAACTGCAGAAACTCAATGTTCTGATTAAACTCCCACTCATAACGAGATTTTTTTTTACAACCGAAGTGTTTTATTTTCACTCATTCTTAGGTATTAATATCAACCGTATCGTAGTCACATCCTGAAAGAATCGTGCCATTTATAGAATAGAGCAAATTGATTTTAGTAAAATAGCATTATAAATTTATTTCAGTTACAAAACACGTACATGCAGGATAAGAAATGCTTCTATCTAACGAACCTCTAACCCCCCACCCCAGCCTACGCTCATTGACTGATGTTTATGACATATGTGCATACATTACACTTTATATTGTATGAGTGACATACAATAAATAATAAACTCATTATGTTTGTACTCATAACTGACAAATTAAAGTGCGATAGAAATTTAGAATTTTTAGCACAATTGATAAAAAAAAGTTGATTAAATATGAACTTTTAGACAAAAGCACAAACATATCTTACAACTTGAGAGATAAAGTAGAAATGATGAGGTCAACAAGATATCATTGTGATAGACTATATCAGGTACATTGTGTAGAGATTGGGGTGGTGGCAAGTGGCAAATAAAAAGAAAGAACTTCTGTAGGAATTTCTCAATTTTACAAAAACGTTCTACCAAAATTAATTCTAGTTGGAATGCAACATATTTTGATCATTTTAATAGCAAATATCGTTATAAATAAACAAATTCATCGTCATCAAATTCAAACTAAGATTCTGGTTGCATATTAAATTACATGTATATTGTTATAAAGTGATATCAGAATCTCTACTGACTGAATCTAATATTCTATTGGTATAAAGTGATATCAGAATCTGTACTGACTGAATCTAATATTCTATTGGTATAAAGTGATATCAGAATCTCTACTGACTGAATCTAATATTCTATTGGTATAAAGTGATATCAGAATCTGTACGGACTGAATCTAATATTCTATTGGTATAAAGTGAGATCAGAATCTGTACGGACTGAATCTAATATTATATTGGTATTACCGGTAAGTGAGCTCTACGTCTGCTTGTAGGCAGTGGTTTTACTGGTATCATCTAAGATTACGTTGGTATAAAATTAGATTAGAGTCTCGCCTAGTGGGATCTAGCATTCAGAATTTCTACTGGCAAGGAGTGAATTGTATATTCATTCTACTGGGAGAAACAAAGATCTAATTCAAATTAAAGTATGATTGAGTAGATACAATGTACACCAGTGTATTAAACACAAGATAAGAACATGAGTAGGACAATATTATCAACTTTCAAGTCAAACATAATTATAACATAAGTCAGCTTGTATTCAACTTTCATATAGAATAACTATAAGTAATTGAAAACATAGGTCACAACAAATAAACAAATTTTATTGCATTAAATTTCATTGAAACATGTATTTGCTATTATGTACATACACGACTTTGATGTGCATATATAAAAAAATGTATGTAATTTAAATTAAATTTACCGGTACATAAATATGTAACAATTACAGACAATGTATATTAAATTTGATAACAGAATTTAGAGAAATACTATATTGTGTAGAAACATTCATTGAACATTAATGTAATACATGTACATGTACATTAGTTTGTATAAAACTTAATCAAAATATATAGAGAATAATTCATTTAGTATCAACGTAACACAATATAGAACAAAATATGACGAAATAAATATAGTAGAAGTAAATTGCATCAACTGAATCAAATTATATAAATTCATATGACCATAATATAACACTGTTATATAACATTTACAAAATTCATTAACATGTACAAACAACCTATTAGATGAAATGGTTCCATTTAAATGATCAACTATGATATACACATTCTTTTCAAGTTGTCTAAACAGTTAAAATTCAAGATTCCCACATTGCCATTATCACTATCCACAGCCAGGTTTTAGACACAGTTTCAAGCCTGTTCCCATGGTGAAGTGAATTACAGTTAAATAGTTATCGAATTTAAATTTTGTAACTCGCACGAGTCGCAGGCCTGCATTCTAAGTGTAAAATCGAAACAGAAAAAAACGATTTCCACACCTAAAAGTTTAAACTTAACTACATTTGTGTGTGAGCAGACCTAAAATAAAGTTAACATTGGTCTGTTTATGAAAAAAAGAAGTAATATAGAAGCTGCATCAAGCAAAGTATACAATTAGAAAAGACAGCTATACGAAATATAATCATTGTAAATGTGTGTCACTGTCAAGGTCAACATTAATTAAGGTCATGTGTATATTTGACATTGTTGTGAAAATTCATGAAATTAAAAAATAATTTTAAAAAGTTTGCTGATACACAGAAATTAATTTGTTATGATACTGTATTTCAGAGTCTGTACAAACATTGTCATGGCTTAGAACTGGAACCAGTATGATTACCCAATACATGTGGTAATAAAGTCAGTCTGCTGTGTAAAACATCATCTTTTAACATTTTCAATAGGAATGTACAAAAATATACATTAAAAATAAATACATTTAACAAACATGAACGTTGTTCCCCAAAGTGGAAATATTTAAGTGACTCCTATACAGTGAACAATTTGTGAAATAGCCTTAACTAAATACACAAACAGCACTACCAACATTAAAAAACAATATTCCATAACATTTAACATGGTTCAAAAGGCATATACATGTATTACACTTGATATACATGTATTATGCAACAAATGTATGTAATGGTTATTTTGTTTGATGTAGATAATCGATAAAGTGACTAGATAGTACTTACATACCATTTGCTTAAATGTTAGGCAAACATTGTGGCAACTACAATTACTGTTAATACGGTGGACATGTATTTCATTAAAAGGACAGCATTATAAAATGTGTCCATATTATGTATATGTTAATCAATACAGTGTTGACCACAGAAAAATTTCGGGTACATAATAGTTACTATCAATTAAAATACACTTGTGACGTCACGCTATTGTCTCAGCGCTCCATTATTTTAAAGTAATGGAGCGATAGCTTAAATAATATTACATGTACATGCGCTTGTT
>JAULBR010096333.1:0-11679 GCA_032355825.1 Melanodrymia aurantiaca
ATATCGACACAAACGTAATATCGACACAATCATATCGACTCAACAGAGGAAAAACATGGTAGTTAACACACGTTTCGGCCGGGACCGGAGAGTCATATCGACACAAACGATATATCGACTCAAGCAAGTTCGACACAACGGTGCTCGACTGTACATATATATACATGTATATATATATATCTGACTTCATAGCATTTAAGAATAGAATATGCTTTGCATGAATTTATATTTTTATATATCATGTGGCTTTGTTTATTGCATAATAGCTAGGTGTGAAACCCTTGTATACACTATTAAATTTAAACATTTGTGTGAATAATCATAACCAAATTTTTGTATCATATATATATATATATATATAATTATATATATACAGTAAAACCTGTCCTACAATCATAGCGGCCACCCAAAGGTGTAACAAAAAGTTACCTCTTAAGACAGGTAGATGCTTAATACATATTATCATGATGCACAACAATTGATGATTTGGAATAAAATTATGGTAAACGTTTAAAACAGGTGATTGCTTAATACAAGTGGCCACTGAAGAATGTTTGTTTTATGGTATAATAAATTAATTAATTAGTTATAATAAACATTATTACATCACATATTTTAATGGATTTTTAATATTTCTCTTTCCACATTTATTTAATTATCTGTTCATATATTATTAGTATAATTTAATAAATTTGTATTATTATTAACGACACCCCAGCACAAAAAAAGACATTATGTCAATACATGGTATAAATGAATAAATTTGTATTGATTACAATGACATTTTGATTAAAATACAACTGTAGATTTGAAAAATTGTTAAAACATGCTTAAATGAACAACCCGTTGAAAATGTGTTGTCAGCACTTGTTATAATTATCATTATAACTAATAACTATTTAGTGTTTTATTAAATCATACGTACATATACGTACATACTGTATATGTACATACCTGCACTTGTACATACTATAGTCTAACCTCATATTGAGCCAAGTTCCAATCAGAGCCGCCATTATGTAGACCTGGATTGTCTGATTCTTTATCATATATGTACACACATTTTGTTGACGTACTGGTAAGCTAGCGGTAATACAAAACGTAATAGGATCTAAATGGCCTAATGAACAAATTATCAGTCTAATTAAGCAGGCTATTGATAAGACTTGATATTGATTGGTGTATTTGGTAAAGCAGAGTGCTTTGGTTACAGGTTAACATATATTGTTATGTTACCAGCATATTATATGCTCTTCAAATGCCATTATACATGTAAAGTAAAGTTTGTTTTATTTAACAACGCCACTATAGAAACACATCGATTTTCATTATACATGTATTGCCATATTTCATGGGAATGTGGCGGCCATTTTGAAAACAATAAGAATTCTGAAAGTATTTACATATCAGAATTATCATGTTCTTAATCTTATAAAAAAAACATTGAGATCACAAAAATTGGATTATTATTATTATTAATAATCATGTCCAAAATGAAGTTTTAAGAGATAGTTTGCTTATAAAATTCAATTGGCCCATTAATTGGACTTCAAGAATGACCGAATAAGATAATCTGTGCCAAGTTTCATGCTTATGTCATCATTTAAAAGATGCTATACTTGATAGTGCTGTTGGAAAGAGATCCTGTTTCAGGGACATCGGGGAGCCATAGTCCATACTTTGACTCCCATATTAGTCCAACCCATCAACAAAAGCCTGTATGATAATAGCAGATCCAGGTGGCACTTGAATCAATATGAACAGACGTACATGTATATTTGTAAGAGATGATACAAGTATTAAATATAATGCTAACCGTTAAATAATGTTTTATGAATAAAAACAATTGATAAATGTATGCTTTAACTTCAAATGACATTTGACTATAGTGTGGTTTTCTTCATTTATTGATTTAGTGGCAGATGTACATGGCATAAAAACTTAATGCCAAACAATGGGTGACCAATTTCCTTTAATATCCACTAAATTAAACACATCAATTTGGTATTATCAAACAGTGTAGCAACAAAATACATATTCCAGTTATTTCTTGAGTAATTTGTGAATAATTCCTGAACACGATAGCAAATGATTTACATATATTTGTATCTGATAATGTCAGATAGACATGAGAGGTTCCTGGTAAATGTTTGCCCTTCCAAAATAAAGACGAGCTATAAATTTGTCCAACCTATTTGGATCTGCCAGACACAAGTTTTAAATGGCATTTGCTGAGAAGATGGTAAATTTTACTAGCATTTTACAAACATCAAAGTGGATACCATTGACAGTGACCAGCAACCAGAGAGGCCAGATTTAGGTAGAGTGTATAATGCATTAAAATTCCTATATAATGCATTGAAATGTGGTTATTTCTTAAATGTACGTAAATGTCATGTAAATGTATCCAAATGCAGAACTTTATGTTCTTATGTATGCAATAAATTTAAATTTATATATAATTGTGCTGAAATACACTTGTATATAATAAATTTAAATTCACATTTAATCTAGGGTTTGTTTTTTTATCATACCAGACTGTTCTATTTTGTTAAAGGACATTTCCATCATACCAGACTATATTCTATTTTGTTAAAGGGAATAAGCAAGTACTTGTAATTATTGGCGTTTTCAACCATGTCGAGTGGTATCTGTATTATGGGAAGACATCTTCGAACTCACACCAAGTGTTGTCCGATTGCAAGAACTTTAGCCAGGATTAAATATGCCTCAATGTTATCATTTCAATATCCCCATCAAGGCCCTTCCATCTTCCATATCTTCACCCTTATCAATGTTTATTGGGATCAATTAACTATATAGCCCTGTTATTAAACTAATTGTTCTATTGTAATATGTTACGCAATGCAATAAACAAGATTGTGAAGATACCTGCTAACCCTGTGCACTTTTATATCCTGGAGACCTGGACACGCAACCATCTTCTACTGGTCTCAATGGTATGGGGGTTAGACTGGTAGATAGAGGGTTCGAATCCTGTTCGTGGCACAGGATTTTAAATTGCAATACTGGCTCCAAACCTAGTGAGTGCTCCACAAGGCTCAATGGGTAATTGTACAACATTACACTGTCCAGTGTCCCACTACTGGTTAACAAAGGCTGTGGTATATACTGTCCTATTTGTTGGCGTGTGCATATAAAAGATTTCTTGCTGTTTAGTGATAAGCAGTGAGGGGGCTTCTCTGTCACTAACTTCTGTCCTGCGCAGGCAGTCAAGACAGCTGGACTGTGTGATCCAGGACTGCGTGCTTGAACCTCAGTTGAATATTTATAAGCATGTAAATACGTTATAACAAAAATATCTCCCCAGATTGTGTGTCCATTACAAGGAGTATGTACATCTTTATTGTATTTTTGCCAAGCCATATATATCCAGGATTGATTTGACTTTTCTGTGTATTGCTGTGGCGTGTTTCTTTGGCAAAAAAACTATGTATGCAAGAGCATATGTTTGCTATCCTTAAGTACATGTACATGTATCTATCTGGGTGTTATTAACCTTTAGAACACTGAATTAATTTGGACAAAAGTCAGGTTATGGGGTACATGTACATATAAAAAACTACTTTGTTCTGTTGTATTAATATAAATGGAAAAGTAAACGAATACATATATTATGTATATATCAAATAACTGATTAATGTGCTTTTGTGGGGTTGTTAAGCAGACTTGAATGTTTTTATCTGCAAATAATTTATTGTGATAATATTTTGTGACCGATTTTCCACCATGAAAACACAACAGATTCACTCACTTGTTCATATTCACCATCATCCCATATACATGTATCTTAATTTCAGTAAAAGAAACAATTTAAAGGAAATCATATTGATTGGTTTTTCAGTGACTTCATGATAGTAATTCTTACATTTATTCTGCAACATAATAAAATCACATTTTAAATGAATCACCACAATCCTAACCTTATGAAGCTGACTGTTACCAAGTATACTCTGTTTGTATTCATTGGTTGTACTTTATGTGTTGATGTGTGGGAGTCGGTAGAGTGGTATGCAATTGAAGGGAAAAAACATACATAATCGGTATCATTCATGTAAAATTGATTTTCTTTTTTTTACAGAAAGTCGTAGCCATGCCATTTGCAGTAAACAACTCAATACAAATAAAGCTAACCTAATCCTGACAAAACTGTTTAATATCCTTTCAGGATTATGAGTTTCCAACAGCCGGTGTGCACACGGTCACCGCCACGGTGTTCAACAGCTATGGCAGCGTGGACAAGAACCTCACAGTGGTAGGTAGATATTAGTGCTGCACGAACTCGCCACTAGCACAGTGGCAGGCAGTTAAATATACTGACGTCCAAAAGAAACTATACCAAGACAAAATATTTAGATTCTGTTATAATTTGAATTACAAAAATGAAATGGTTTCTCGAACATTTTTCTCCTTTTATGGAATGAAATTTTGTTCACAACGTGCCGAAACACCACTCTCATGAATATATATCTTTTGAACATGCACCATGTTTTGATTATTCTTCAGTAGTCTCTCAGAGTCTTGGTATAGTTTCTTTTGGTCGTCAGTATATATAAAATTATCGCTTTGGTTCCACGTCATAGTAGAAGACCACCCTAGAATTAGTAACCACAGCATATCAGTCATGTGTGACCGTCTTAATTTTATATACAGTGGAAGCAGCCTATGCCGTATCACCTTCAGAAGTGAATATAAATCCGAGTCTTGACCAAATCTAGTTTGTGGATTGTGGTGTTTTATTATCGTTTGACAAAAAAATAAAGTGCAAGTTTTACTTTTGTAATTTGAAACTGAATGAAAACGGTCAACCAATTCTTTAATCAATTGAATTAGTATAAATATGCTTAAACAAATTCTTTTCTTATTTTATTGTCATGAATCAACATGTATATAAATACAGTTCATGTATGATATCTTTGATTCTGATCATGTCATTCATGGAACACTGTTACATAAGTTTGGAAACCATTTAATATGTTCAGTTACATATTCCTTTGCAATCACGTCTTCTAAGCTGAGGTATTTTCCAGTGTGGACAAAGTCTGGAGATTAAGATTGATTCATCTGTGCTAATGAACAAATCTGAGATATACCGAATGATTATCACGACTGGGGAGATAATGATGATGTTGTAGGTTTTAACATAGGAGTAACGGACATGGGCAGTTTGATAGAACATGAGCAGATATTACAGTAAGACGGTCATTAATAGGAATCAAGCTTTAATTACTCTGTCTGTCACATGCATGCTTTGCGATATTCAACCTCTGCAGTGATCTGTAACATAACTAGTTGCCATTCTGCCAAATATCTGGTCGGCATTGTTAGTGACGAGATGTGTTTTCGGCTTCACTTTACTTGTGATGGTTTTCACAGGTTGCTTACATGTAATTAAGAATATTATTTTTTCATTGAGAAAATCAGTCTGGTTTACCAAAGGTTTTAATGCATACAATATACGTAGGAAAAACAAGGATAAAAAAATTAGGCTGGGTTTTGACAGATTCCACTACATCTTAAAAAACGGTTTGTATTGGAAATAACGTATTGCATTTTTCTAACTTACAATCTATTTTGAGTATGATGTTTTTTAGGTTTCTCCAGAATATTGAGACATTACAGTACAGTAATAAAAACAAATATTTAGACAATTCTATGACTTTTATTTACAATCAAGTTGAATTTTCTTTTCCCATAAAGTGATTCCTTTATGGAATTCCTGGATGTGGATGTTATTTATACTAGTATTTATATGAATCCTCTGTGTGCAATTAGATTACACTGTAAGGAAGTAAAATGTACACATATTGATACATGTATACATTCAAGGTGTCATCACTGTTTTGGCATTGAGTCAACAACTTTGTCAAACTGTCAAGATACTGTTGTATACATATACACATTTGGATTATGATAATGGTTTTGTTGGTTTGGTTTCCTATACAAGAGAACAGAGTGGAGCTCTGATGATGGATTGGTATCTCAGGGAATGCCAAAATCCAAACCTACACGTAAAGTCATGTCGTTATAATCATTCTGCTGTGTCCTTTTAATCTACACCAGTAGAAAGTTGATCAATTGTATCTGGCAGATAAGATTGAACTGATTGTTATTTGTTCACCACTGAGTGACATAGTATGTTTACCACCAAATCAACTTCGAACCTCGAGCAAGTGTGAAGAAAACATTGGTAATAACATGCCAAGGAGATGTCTTGGTAAACAGAACTCCCAGCCTATCCTTCTGATTAGGTTCAAAGATTACCCATAATCTTGTTTGTTTGAACATGTTAACCTGCTTTTATAAATAATATTATTCAGCAAATTTGTTTTCGATATCGTATCAAGTACTAAAATATGACATATTTTGGTAGTACATGTACAACAACTGGATGCAGAGTCTGGAACCAAATTAAAAATGTATTGTTGTTTGCCTGCTCTTGTTGTACATTTGTTAAATATATATTTTTCGTAATTTTTTTTAATAGGTGGCAATGGAAAATAAACTTGGAGATGTTTCCTTTTCACTTGCTGAGGACTACGGTGAGGCAATCCAAGTTAATAAACCAATCAAATTCCTTGTCACCGTGGAAACGACATTCAGACAAAACACATACCTCACTGTGGATTTTGGAGCTGGGGAACCAGTTCAGGTTTCTTTGCAAGAAAAGAAGAACAGAACAGACAATGCTACCACAGAGGAAGTGGCCTTCATGGACGAACTGGAAGGCTTGGCGTTGGTGGCCAGCTATGGCGATGGCTGTAACCTGAGTGTTCAGTTCCAGTACATGTACAAGGAGCAAGGTATATTCACTCCAAAAATCCACCTCTTCAACAACTACAGTTTCGTCCCGATGTACTTCAAGAAGCCAATCGTTGTTCAAAACGAGCTAACTGTGCCGAAGCTTCAGATGGATGGAACCGTTTTGGTGAACGAGTCGACAGATTTTCTTCTCCATTTGCTAACATCGTCAGTCAATCTGAGCGTCACGTGGACCGTGTTTGACAGCGAGAACAACGTGCTTGACAACATCACTACGAGTTCCTCCCAGTTGTTGTACGTCTTTGAAGAACATGGCAGATACATTGTTTCAGTGACGGCTACAAATCTAATAAATTCTGTGTCAACCAGTGATCTGATTGTGGCACAGCATCCCATTGATAATCTCTCTGCGTTCTGTTCTCCTCATCAGTATGTAAGACTTGGCCAGACTGTCAGCTGCATGGCTGAAGTCGTCAGAGGAAATGATGTCTCGTTTCAGTGGAATTTTAAAGACAGCACTGGATCGAGCGCAAAAGTAATAACAAATCATTCATCGGTTGCAAATCATACGTACCGTTATCCAGGGAGGTATAGCATTGGTGTCCTGGCTTACAATTCCGTGAGTCGCAAGGTCATCACTTTGCAACCAGTCACTGTGGAAGAACCTTTAAGCAAAATGGATTTTTTAGCTTCTGGAACATCACTGACTGGAGCATTGGTATATTTTGTGGCAAAAATTAATTGCCGGTGTAATTATGTCGAATTTGAATTTGACTGGGGTGATGGTCAGCATTTTTATAAAACTGTAAAAAATACTGAAAGTAATGTTATACTCACTCATGCATTCAATGAACCAGGTCTGTACAATGTGACATTGTATGCTTCTAACCACGTCTCTAAAGTCAATAAAACCATTGAAGTTCTTATACAGTCCGGCATTGACTTGGTGGAATTTGATGTACTGAGCGAGCCTGTGTTCCAGAGGTTGTCAACTTTATTTGTGGCCAAAATGGCAGGTATGACTTAAATTTTATCTATGTTTTTTAGTCAATTAATTTATATTTATTTTTAAATAGCTGCCTTATTCAGGTATTTTAATTCAGTTACATCAATTGTTATATTTATTTGATCAGGAATGATTGATCATTCAAGAATATAATCAATACTTTTGTCTCACCATTTGCTATGGAATCACATAACCATAAAAAATGAGTTTGAATGTATTTTTATGTATGTAAAAGTTGGCATATTTTGAGCAAGGGTGTATCTCAGTTAGTCAACACACTTTCATATATTAGTAATAAAGCATTGGTTGGAATTGAACAAAAATGAAACTGCAATCTCAAGAACTTTTGCACCTCGGTCAGATGCCCTACCACTAAGCTAAATCCCACTCCATGATACAAACATACTTACAATGAAGAAAGAAATGTGTAGTCTAGAAGTTTGTGTTTATACACACCAACATGATCCTTTAATTAATTGCTGTTACGAAATATTATATGTGTATCATGGATGCTCCTCATTTGTAAAGACCACAGTCAAACCTGTAAGTGGCCATCTCTGTTAGGTATCAAAGGCTGTAATGCATGGTAAATTCTGTCTGTGGGAAAGTGCATGAAAGATACCTTGCAGATAATCGGTAAGAGTAACTTCTGAGACCATGTGTCAAAATAATGATGTTTGTTGGCTAATGATTACGGTATTAACGAATGTGGTCCAGTTGTGTTGTTAAACAAACAAACTTTAACTCTGTTAAGTGGCCACATTTCATTTGTCCTATCGAGTTTCTATTTAATACACGTTTGGTTGTGGTTTGTCAATGTGTTGGATGTTGGTTTCTAAGCTACTACATGTAATGATAGTCGATACGTCAGAACTAAAGTATAAATCAGCGACTTTCTTTCATCGAGTATAGATGTTCTGCTGGACTTGTATTGCAGGTCAAGTTTTGAATGGAGGAGATCTGATGTTTGAGTGGATCTTTCCAGACAACACTTCTATATTGACTCGGTCTCCGGTGATTGAAAAGACCTTTAATGAACCTGGAAACTATACAGTCGAACTGAGAGTGAGAAATGAAGGTAACTAATCATTTGTGTTTTTCAATGTCTGTCATTTGTGCCAGCTTTATAGAGAGGATGACTCCTGGCATCGGAGAGGTTCGACTGCTAATTAAACATTTGACACACCTTATTGTTGGTAATAACTGAATGTATGTTTAACTTCAACTGCACTTTGAAGAAACTTTATGTACACATACAGGGTTTGCCAATGAACAGTGCCATCTTATCGCATGGGCACACTGGGCAGTTGCCGGGAACCTCCACGATTTTAGGGACCCCGAAATTCAATTTGAAAAATAAAAATGAAGGTTAAGGGTCCCAGCACAATATTGCTTTACCCGGGGCCTCAAATATTCTTAAGACTGCTTGACCAATGAAAGACATTTTTGCTCTTTTAAATTTTAATCATCCATTTTAATTAAAAGATTGACAAGGGAGCAAAGAACTCAAAGTAGAAAATCCTTACTGTACAAATGTAGCTTCTTCTTACAGGAAATGATCAATGTCAATGGAAAAAGATAGTTGAATAGGAATAATCATTCATTTTTCAAACAGCTACAAAAGTCTATGGCTGATCTGGGAATAGTAGACAGCCATTTAGCCTGCTGCAGCAGTCGGACAATTAGAAAGCTGGTAACTATTGGGATTGATCGTCTTGTTGAACAAATTCAATCGTATGTGCTACTTATACAGTAAACATGCATATTGCCAACAATTGTCCAATTTACTATCACCATGCAAAGAAGATAAAAATTGGCAGACGGTACTATTTTGTTTGGCTCGTCATCAAGAAATTTCCCTATGATTGTTTGGATCGCATAGTTAAATAAGCTCTGATGAAACTAAAGATGGCTGCCACTTGAGACATTCGATGCATCCGAAAGTAGATGAGGAGGAAGCATTATGAAAAGGTGCAATATTCCATTTCAGTTAAATGTCATTACATTTTGCTTGGCTTTTATTCAATTTATTCCTCCTTTTTTTTTCATGCATTTTAAATCCATTTGTGCACTATAATAAAAATACAAGTTGCAAAGGTTTCCTTGATTTATTGCATGTGAAAAAAAAGAAGGTATTTGGTTAAGAAACAAATGATAGGCTTTGTCATTAGAAAAATGCAGGCAAGCAAAAGGTCAAAATGGAGCATTTAGTATTCAGACAACTGAAATGTAAACCACAAAACAATTATCGTGGCCATTCAACAAAACTGTGACTGAATTCATTGTTGCTCTCATACACACAGAAATATTTTCTAGCCCGTAACAACTTGTCTAGCAAAAATTGGTAGGGCTTGCTCTAATTCAGACTATTTTTTTATTACATTAATTTTGTTTCTCAGGGGACCACCCAATCTGTGCAGTAATTTGATAATACATGTATGGTATTAAAAAAAATTGTTTAAGGTATTAGTTGGAAAATTACAGAATTTTATTGCATTCTAAAAATGGGAATCATTAAATTTACTTAAAAACTTTAAAATGTGCATGAGTGTGCCACTACCATACATTTATAATTATGTTTAAAATATTTTTGGAGTCAAATTTAATGCAATTGTATTTCTTAAATCAATTTCCTTAACTATAGATTTCTTCTTTTTGTATGTTATTTATTTCATTATTATTTTTCCCTTTGCATTTCATTTGTTTTTTCTTACATTGTGTACGATGTCTATTATTACATTAAGTTTTGCTTTAATTGTTGGTGTCATGTGGATTGTCAGTTGGCATATATACTATGCCATAAATTTCATAGACAAAGAATTACCTTGTACTACTTCATGCCAGAAAGTTATGTAAACCATAGAGTCATTGTCACTTGCTGATGAAATAATATCAAAGGTTATGCACTCACTTCATTGTGGAGAAAATACACTGAAACCGGTTTTAATGACCACCAGCCAATAAAGTCACAGTCTATAATAATATAATTGTATAAAATTATATCTAGTCTATGTTCTGACAAAAACACGTTTTAAAGTAGCTAAAAGATATTTTTGGTAATTTTAATTCCTTTCTTGCATTATGTGAATAGAATATATATACATATAAAATTATGATCTTTCTGCCAGTTAAAAAAAATATAGTACCAATAACCAAGTATGTTTTAGTAAAAAAGTTTTTATAAAAAGTAAATAAACTTTGAAGACAATGTTCACATCATCAAATCTTCACCAAAAGATGTAGAAAACGTGGTGCACATGCTGTTCTTGTGTTGACAATGTCTTTTTTCAGATTATGCAGATTTTTTACTATCACACTCGAGTTGTCAGTATATCATTTGTTCTGACTGATGCACAATGTAATTCTGTTTTATAACTCTACACTGTTCATTCACACTCTCAGTAGCAAAGTATGCAGTTGAGTTAGGTTATTGCATAAGAATGTGATATATTTGTGAAATATGTTTCTCTAGAACTTTTATGTCACTGATAATGTAGTTTAGTTGACCTCAAATCTACGTAGGTATGTTTAGCTGTATGAGTATGTCATTCACAGTTTCATTCAGAAATTCCAATCTGGCTAAGTGGGAAAGATTGCTGAAAGATAGTATTGTGGAGAAATTTGGTATATATTATGTTGCATGAAGCCTGTATATATACACATATACAGTCAAACCTGCTTGGGCGGCCATCTGTATTCAGCAGCCACCTGTCTTAAAGGGTCACTATAATATTCTCCCAAATCATCAATTTTAGTTCATTATTACCTGTATGAAGCAGCCACCTGTCTTAAGAGGCCACTTTTTGCTACTCCCTTAAGCCTCAGTCACACATTCACGATTTTTACTGCCGTCCTTGATAGGACCATTCCCGATTAAAATTTGTCAAAAG
>JAULBR010096344.1:0-11674 GCA_032355825.1 Melanodrymia aurantiaca
AAATCCCATATGCCACGAATGGGATTCGAACCCAGTACCTACCAGCCTGAAGTCCGTAGCGTTAACCACTGCACCACAGAGGCCGGTATCTTGTACTATCACATCACATTCATTTAATGTTAGATGCAAACACCGGTCTAGCGAGTGATCACGAGTGCTCGCCCTATTGAAAGCAAGGCTGGTCATTATTTTTTGTCTTTGAACTGGTCACAACAAGCTCTGAATCATCATATGCATAAGATATTCCAAGCTTACCCCCTTTCCCATGTGCTTCTGTGTAGAAGCAGAACTGTCTCCCGAACATGTCATCCAAGACTGTAAAACCTACAGCAGCTGACGGACAGACACTACCTGGATAACTACAAAAAGCACTCAGTCTCCAAAAGTGAACTACAGAACACAGGGTTTTATTTCTGAAATTTGACTTGACGCCCATAGCTTTGACTTTGGGAATTAAAAATTGGGAATTTATATTTTCATTGGCAAAACATATTAACCTACATGTACATCTGTAAGTTAGAATTTTAAAAATACATGTAGTATTACTAAGTAATACAGGGAATTTTTACTCCAAAATTGGAAAAACGACATAGCCTTTGGGGAACTGTGGGGAATGGTGCCGATTATCGGAGTTTAGCAACATAGGTGTTAAAACCCTGATTTACAATTAGAAACATTCCATCTTTTGGCATTAATTGTAATAAATTTATTAAAGAGAGTGATTTCTCACCTGATATTATTTCAGGAGAGTGATCTTCAGCTCGCCTTGATTTTACTCACGACGAAGACGCTAAGTGATTTGCAGGCTCGCAATTCAATGATGTTCAATTATTTCTTTAACTCTGATTGATGAGGACATTTTTAACCATATGCGTTTGAATGATTGCTTTCAAATTTGAATTGGGAGTTCATCTCATGCATGACTGACTTGGCTTTTAATCTGTCAATACATTTTACGTCAACCTTGTTGTAGCAAACTGTTTTTGTATTGTCAAGAAGTTTTTTTAACATGTACGTTACGTGTATATCACAGATGGCTTGTAATTTGATATACCTTCTTCAGGAATTAGGAAACACTATTGTCTGTACAGTCCAGGCGTAAATCATGTTGTTTTATGGGGGTTAAAGTCCACCACCCCTCACACCGTCTTGGAAATAATGTTTGCAACAATTCCTGCATCTGCAATGCAATATGGATGTATAGCGTGAAGGTCAGTTGTGGATACAGATATTTATGATCATGTACAATAATTATTGTTAGAGCCATTTTTTCCTGTTCCAACCAGTGGTCTAAGGCTGGTACATCAAAGGCTGTGATATGTGCAACTATCCTCATCCCCCAACCCCATCTGTAGGCAAGTGCATTTAAAACATCGCTTGTGACATACAGGTGACATTTAGAGCAGGTTCAACTGTACAAATATTTACATATACCTCAGCTGATTACCTGAATCCATGCCCGATTCTGATGAGTGATTTTCGATCTGTCTTTGTGACGTGATTTGAACTCTGTACAGGTATTTCCTCTGATTGATTCGTGACAGAATTCTGACGAGTGCAGCTTCATTACCACTGTCAGTCTCACTGTGGTCCCTCCGGCAGTTTGTCAGTCCAATCTGGCCACACATTATAATAAATACTCAACTACAAGCCACCAACGCACTTTATTTAAAGGGAATCATTCATCATTTTCACGCGAGAATTGCGATCACATGATGACTGAGAGAAGTGAGTTATACACAAATTGAATTGCGTATAACCAGAGGTTCTAGAATACAGTGGTTTTCTGACTCGGGGCACAAAACAAATACGAATTTTTAGACATGGCCAGTGAGTTTTCAAATCCATTGGCCCCATGGCCAGTGATTTTCTAGAAGCCCTGGTATAACAGAAGGTAAAATACTGTCCTTGTCTATTTTCATAATTCGTCGCCAAATTAAGATAAGGTCGTAAGTGACAATGTAACCTTATCTTAATTAGGTGATGAATTGCATACATTTATTATATGATTATAAACATCAAAATAAATTTCAAAGTGTTATTATATAACGTAACATTGTCTGTTTTATATTGTATATATAACACCTCAAAACACTCGACCAAATAGTTTGAACACTTCTAAGGTCACTGCTAGTGTTTGCGGGGGGGGGGGGGGGGTCTTTAATAACCATGTGTTATGAGAAAATAAAAAAGAATGAATTGAGACCATGCATAAATGTCAACTTTCAGAAGGTGGGTAGGCTGTAAAAGCCACATTTAGATTGCTTTCCATGAAAAAAACATCGGTCCACAGTCGATAAATGTTTTATGTTAGGATTAGAGAGGGAGGGTGAGGTCAAACCCAATCCTAACTTTGGGGTCAAATGCAATCCTAACTTTGGGGTCAAACCCAATCCTAGCTTTGGGGTCAAACACCATTCTAGCTTTGGGGTCAAACCCAATTCTAACTTTGGGGTCAAACCCAATCCTAATTTTAGGGTCAAATGCAATCCTAACTTTGGGGTCAAACCCAATCCTAACTTAGGGGTCAAACCCAATCCTAACTTTTGGGTAAAACCCAATCCTAACTTTAGGATAAAACCCAATCCTAACTTTGGGGTCAAACCCAATCCTAACTTTGGGGTCAAACCCAATCCTAATTTTGGGGTCAAACCCAATCCTAACTTTGGGGTCAAACCCAATCCTAACTTTGGGGTCAAACCCAATCCTACTTCGATTGTCGAAGCATATTTGCATTTATGACTTTCCCTTATATAACTGGTTATGTCATTAAAGCAGCAAGGCAGTCGAGGTATACTGGTTAATATTATTTTCGTAGATTTAAAACGTGATGGATGGGTATTGGTGTCTTGTTAATGAGTCATGCTAGTGATGTGATGCCAGAAGCATGTCAGATATTATATATTTTAATACCCGGTTTTCATGTGATTTTGAAAACCATTTGACAGTTTGCTAAACGAAATCACTCAGACGTCAAGGGGAACTGAATGGCAAGACTAAGCACATTGAATGCAGGGTGTGTGTGTGTGTGTGGGTGGCTTTAAAATCATCTTCGGTCAGGTCAGTTTGCCCGTGTGGCAGCTTCAGCATTGATCATCTGATCGGCATTTGTAGCAGGAGGAGCGAGACATAGCTCAGTGCAGGAGCATCATCCTGAGGTCCAAAGATCAATCCTCCTCAGTGGACTTGTTGTTTTTTTTCCCATTTCACAACTGGTGCATCAAAGATAAAATTTGTTTAGCGACACCTCTGGAACACATTGATTATAAATCAGCAAATACATGTAGCACACATCACAATCTTTAATAGACAAGTTGTGGATCACTGGTTGGAACAGAAAAAACCAACAGGTCCCCTAAGGAGGATAGATCCTTCGACCCATCGAGCCATGCACAGTCAGATGCTCTACTGCTGAGCTATGCCCCACTCCTCTGATACATCAAAGGTCATGGTGTGTGCTATCCTGTATATGGGAAAGTGCACATAAAAAATCACTTGCTGTTATTTGGTAAGATTTTATTTTAGAAAAAAACGTTTATGGCAAGTAGTAAAAAGTAGGGTCAGTCATGAAATCATAAACAAAAATGTTTTTGAGGCTAAAAGAAGTCACCCAGATGTGATAGGGCATTAAACGGCAACACTAAGCACATTAAACAGGACGTGTGTGCCTGCGTGTGTGTGTGCGTGTGCGTGCGTGTGTGCGTGCATGCATGCGTGTGTGTGTGTGTGTGTGTGTGTCTTACATGTACATGTACTGTAAATCTACTATGTATTGCATCATGAAAGTATTGCGAGAGGTCAACAATGACCAAAACTGTGTGTAGAAAGTATTGCGACTTCAACTTCTAGAGCTGTATTAATAAAAACACAATCTCACATTTTATAATTAGCATACAACTGCATAGAGAAAGTATTGCGATGATTAGTTCATTGCAGTTTTCGCAGTACAGTATTTCATTGCTTGCAAAACTTTATATATATAATTTACAGTATGTTACTGTATGGTTTTAGTTGAGGTCAGGTTGGTCATACCGAGGCTTCAGGGTTGATTATCTGATCGGGTCTGATCACTTGAATAATAACAGTTATTTGCTCGTTGGGCCAAGCTGTTGATTCTTTCTATAAATTGTCTGCGGTAATAAATTGTACGGAGCTGTACAATTGTGTTGAAGCACACAAAACACTTACAAGTGGAGAAATGTCAACACAATTGAGCTGGAGCTTTTCTCATTTTACAATCTTTGTGCATTCAATAAAAGCATTCTCACTTAATGTTGTATATGAGATTTTAACATACAAGAGAACTCAAGCGGTTAACACTATTATATATGCATGTATGTGAAATACATTATGTATGCATGTATGTGAAATACATTATATATACATGCATGTGAAATACATTATGATATATATACATGTATGTCAAATTCATTATATATGCATGCATGTGAAATATTTGTATCATAATACATTAATTTTGTGACTCACACTAACACGAAGTTGTTGTTTTTTTGCTTGACCTCTTTTTGGATCAATAGTAATAAACACATTATGTTGTGGTACATGTATACATATGAGTTAAGCTATGAGCTAATTGTTATTCAAACTAGGATTTGAAAGTAAATAAATAAGTTGATGAAATGTCATATTTTACTTGTCCTGTTTTAATACCCTCTCGATCGTGTTTGACTGCGGATTCATTCATTTAACGCTGTATGACGTCACATATCACTTGACGTCATGCGACTCCTATAGCCACTTTTGACAGAATTTATAGTTGCAACTGTTCATTTCATATATTTAAGTTCGTTTTTTGGGGTTTGTAAGAAATAGAATATTACACTTAATTATGCCCGTTAGAGATCGTTTTCCTCACAACTCGTGTTTTCCATATGTATCTAACTTGCATTTGGAAACCACTCGTTGTGAGATAAACGATCTCTAATGGGCATTCGTGTGTTATTCTCTATTTCTCAAACTAGTTTGTATGAAATTGTATTTGCCCATCTGCCAGATTTATCAAATTACTGTGTTTGAATATTTATCACACCTACACCTATCTGTACAAAAAATGATAACTGTCAGTTCACACGTGATAAGACCTTTCAAATGACTTTATACAAATATTTCTCAACCTAGATTGTATCAAAATTGTATCTGCCCATCTGCCAGATTTGTCAAATTACTTTGTTTGAATATATCTCAAACCTACATTTACATACCGGTACATGTATATGTATCAAAATTATAAGTGCCTGCCTTAATGGTCACAGTTTTCAAGTAATTTATATGAATATTTATCAAAGTAATTTGTTTCTGCCAGATTTATTAAATTACTGTGTTTGGATATGTCTGAAACCTATCTGTATAAAAATTATAACTGCCAGTTTAGCAGTCATATTTTTCAATGAATATTTCTCAAAGTAGCTTGTATCAAAATTGTATCTGTCCATCTTCCAGATTAATCAAATTACTGTGTTTGGGTATGTCACAAACCTATGTGTATAAAAATTATAACTGCCAGTTTAGTAGTAATATTTTTCAACGAATATTTTTCAAACTAGTTTATAAATATGAAAATTGTATCATCCCATTTGCTAGATTTATCAAATTACTTTGTTTGGATATGTCTCAAACCTATCTGCATAAAAATTATAACTACCAGTTTGTCAGTCATATTTTTCAACGAATATTTCTCAAAAGTAGCTTGTATCAAAATTGTATCTGCGCGTCTGCCAGATTTGTTCAGTTTTCTTGTTTGGCGTCTGCCTGTTAGCATGAACTTGCTACATTGGCACAGACTCAGCAATCAGTTTTTTCTCCACAAGCAGTGTTTTTCGGAGTCTGTCTGCCAAACATCCAGTCATGCTGTAAGTGTGATGAATTGATAGCTTTCAGTACACTGAGCACTCAATGTTATGAGCCGTCTTCAGTAGTGACTTCTATTACACGTACATTGTAAACCATATAGTCAGCTTCCACTGCGATGAGCAGCATTACCTACTCACCGTTATGAGACATAGATCTTCAATAGCGACTTCCATTACGCATGCATTGTAAACCATATACAGTGAAACCCCTCTAAACCGGGCCCTCAGTAAAAACCATATACAGTGAAACCCCTATAAACCGGGCCCTCAGTAAACCGGAATTCATTCTAAACCGAACATAAGTCCAAAACAGCCTTATGTGCTTTATTTAAGCCTCAGTAAACTGAACACCCCTCTAAACTGGACATTTTACTCGGTCCCGTGTTTAGAGGAGCGGGATGTAGCACAGAGGTAGAATGTCCGCCTGTGGCGGGATGGGTCGAGAGATCGATCCTGAACAGCGCAAAACATTTTTATGGGCTATTTTCCATTTCAGCCAGTGATCCACAACTGGTTTATCAAATTCTGTGGTGTGTGCTATCCTGTCTATGGGAAAATGCACATTAAAGATCCCTTGCTGTCATTCTTGAAAGAGTAACCTATGTGGCGGCAGCGAGTTTCCTCTGTGACCATGTGTCAATATAACCATGCGTCTGACGTCCAATAACCGCTGATTTATAATCGATGTGTTTCTAGTGGCGTCGTTAAGTAAAACAAACTTGACTTTTGTTCGGTTTAGAGGGGTTTCACTGTAGTCTGCTTCCACTGGGATGAGCAGAATTACCGACTTAACCCGTATGAGATATCTTCAATAGTGATGTCCATTATAATTATTAATAACAGCCGTAAACTATGTAGTGGAATTCATCCGATGTATACACCTAAATAAATATGATTCATTTGATGGCATATTTCAGTGGAGTTTTTGCCACACAAGTTTACTGATGTTATAAGCTGCATGAAGTTTTATTATTGTTGCCATTAGTGTAATGTGGCTAGTCATATCTTGGGATGATTGAATGAATAATATACAGTGAAACCCCTCTAAACGGAACACACTTGGGACCGAGTAAAATGTCCGGTTTAGAGGGGTGTTTGGTTTACTGAGGTTTAAGTACAGCACATAAGGTTGTTTGGGACTTTGAAATATGTTCAGTTTAGAGGGAATTCCGGTTTATTGAGTGTCCGGTTTAAAGGGGTTTCACTGTATACTGTTATTCATTCTACGTAGATGATGAGTGAGATTCGTCTTATTTTGTTGAAAATACCATGACTGTACATGTAGCAGGGATTTTTCCAGAGATAAAGTTTGTTTAACGACACCACTGGAAAACATTGATTATTAATCAGCGGTTATTGGATGTCAAATGCACGGTTATAATATCGACACTTAGTCACAGAGGAAACCTGCTTCCATATATGCTATTCTTCTTTGAATAACAACAAGGGATCTTTTATGTGTTCTTTCCAACAGGCAGGATAGCACACACCACAGTCTGTTTGAATCACTGGTTGGAAATGGAAATAATCCAACATATTATTTTGTGTTTTCGTTAATCAAACTTTATTTAAAAAATTTAGGGTATGTAAGAAATAGAATACTACACTCGTGTCCATTAGATACCAATTGTCTTGCATCTCATTGTTTAAAAACGTATCTACCTCACTTTCGCTCTTTAGATACGTTTTGAAGCAACTCGTTTTCAAGATAAACGATAACGGCCACTCGTGTATTATTCTCTATGTACAGGTACAACATGCCCATTCACAATGAAGCGGATGTGGGAGTTATAATAGCCATGTTGGCATTGACATTCTTTTCTAGGCACCATAGTAGGTAAATACCAGCCTTACGTTCAATAGGACGAACGTTCTGTTACCGAGACAAAACGTTTTGTCACCGGTGTTTGCATCTAATATTAAATGAATGTGATATGGTAGTACACGATAGGTCCCAGCCTTACATTCAATAGGGCGAGCGTTCTGCTACCGAGACAAAACGTTTTGTCACCGGCGTTTGCATCTAACATTAAATGAATGTGATATGATAATACACATAGGTCCCAGCTTTATGTTCAATAGGGCGAGTGTTCTGCTACCGAGACAAAACGTTCCATACACCGTGTTTGCATCTAACATTAAATGAATGTGATATGATAGTACACATAGGTCCCAGCCTTACGTTCAATAGAGCGAGTGTTCTGCTACCGATACAAAGCGTTCCATACACAGTGTTTGCATCTAACATTAAATGAATGTGATATGATAGTACACATTGGTCCCAGCCTTACGTTCAATAGGGCGAGTGTTCTGTTATGGACACAAAACGTTTTGACACTAGTGTTTGCATCTAACATTAAATGAATGTGATATGATAGTACACATAGGTTCCAGCCTTACGTTCAATAGGGAGAATGTTCTGCTACCGAGACAAAACGTTTCGTACACTGGCATTTGCATCTAACATTAAATGAATGTGATATGATAGTACACGACCGGTACCAGTCACATAGTTCCAGAGCGCTGGCCCTATTGAACGCAAGTCTATTATTAAAATACCTACTAGACTGGTGTTCTGTGTGTACATTGACAACCTGTCGCCCATAATGGGACCATACAGTTTGTATATATAACGTGATCTTGACATAAATGATGTCTCTGCATTGTTATTTATGCTAATGTTATGTTCGAAAAGAAAATACATGCCCCGCTTGTCTAAACAGTATAAATCAAAATCTGCTTGTTAGATTAGTGTGGGATATGGTTCAGTGGTAAAGCGTTTGCTTGCTGTGCGTAGGTTTCAAGGATCGGTCCTCCTAAGAGGAATGGTTGAGTTAATGGTACATACAAAGACCCATTGCTGTCAATGAAAAAAGAGTACCGGTCTCTGTATAACAGTGGCAGCAGGCTTTTGAGACCATGTGTCAAAATAACCATCTAATGTGCTTTTTTATGGTGTCGTTAAACAAGCCAAATTAATTTTTTTGTCTTCTGAAACGATAATTGTGTCACTATAATTGTGTGTTTGACATCCAATAGAATATGGGTTTTGGCAATTATTTGTAAACAGAGATTTTCTGATAATAAAAAAAAATCCAAAATGCTCCAGGCTGTGATGTCATTAAACAAACAAACTTTATATTTGACGTTTGCACTTTAGTCTGTACATAAATTACTTACTGGCAGCAGGACGTAGTACAGTGTCAAAGCATCTACCTGAGCTTCGACGGTTCGAACAACCGATCCTCCTCAGTGGACACATTCAGTTATTTCCCGTTCCAACCAGTGGTCCACGACCGGGCTACCAAATGTGGTGTGTGCTATCCTGTCAGAGAATGTGCTCATAAAAGATCCTTTGCTGTATTTGAAGAAGAATATCATATGTGACAGCATCGGGTTTCTTCTGTTACCAAGTCTCGATATAACTGTATTTGACATCCAATAATCATTGTGTTCCAGTGGTGTCATTAAGCAAGTACATTTTACAGGCTGCAAAATGACCGGGTTTGTATCGCAAAAAGCGATGCAAACTCTTGCGATTGCGATGCAATATTTTTATTCATTTTTAAAAAGTCCTAATCAAATTCAAGTAGTTGCTTTTCCATTCCCCATCCAGAAGAAAAAACTGCTAATCACAATTTTAAAAACAATTTGCACCCTGCTTTAACATTTTACTTACAATGCGATACAAGGGGAGAAAACTCCTGAAAGCTTCAATGTAGCAATCTCCATGAAGTAGTTCCAAGTAAAAACAGTTCAAGCTTTGTCAGAGTGAGTTACATGTGCAAGTCTGTATTAGTCGTTAGTGGAACATCCATGGAACATCTGTTGAAGTTATTTCTCTTTTACCTGTTATTAACACACCACCAATGTGCCTCACGCTGGACCTTGATGATCAATCATCAGGAGGGTTAACACTGCGATCAAATTAACACTTGAAAGCATCACAAAGTCTTTATTTTCTCTTTCAAATGAAATATTAATATTTTCAACTGATGAATATTTAACGCTACGGCATATTCTGGTATCAGAATTTGTAATGTAAAACAGCAAATTAGAGTTGTTAGACCTTTGCTGGAAATAAAAACAATACAGGTTATCTTTAATTTGTAAATAAATCTAGAGGATGTTTGTGTATTGATATCAGTAAGTGACAGTACTGAGTTTATATGTTCATGAATAGTGTTAGCTGTGAATTAAAAGATGTACTTGGTACTTTTATTAAGACAAAATAAATATATTATTTGTCAACATTCAGGGTGCAATTTGTTTTTAAAATTGTGATTAGTAGTTTTTCATACTGGATGGAGAATGGAAAAGCAACTACTGGAATTTGATTATCTAGAGCTTTTATAAAATGAGTAAAAATATTGCATCGCAATTGCAAGATTTTGCATAACTTTTTGCGATGCGAACCCGGTCATTTTGCAGCCTGGCATTACACAACAGATGCAATCATTGTTGGAAGAGATGATGACAATTTCAATCATCAGCAGACGGCCTTCAGCAGACACAAACAACAAGATAATCCTGTCGGCAATAAGCAAAAGTTCTTTTGTATTGTTTTTCTTACATAGACATGACAGTACATACCAAGGATTTTATTAAATGATAAACAAGTGGGTGGATTGTAATGAGTTAGTGTGTCGGGTGATGTGAGGATGTTGGGGGAACTATTAATGGATTATTGCTGACTCAATCTTTGTAGTTATTTGCTTCTGTAGAGTTCAGTATGTTTTAGAAGACGTAAATACATTCCTAATTGTAGTGAATATTTGCAAATCTGGTTCACATTGAAGGACTGATGGACTGATTCATGTTGAAGGACTGATTCACGTTGAAGGACTGATTCATGTTGAAGGACTGACTCACATTGAAGGACTGATGGACTGATTCATGTTGAAGGACTGATTCACGTTGAAGGACTGATTCACGTTGAAGGACTGATTCACGTTGAAGGACTGATTCACGTTGAAGGACTTATTCACGTTGAAGGACTGATTCATGTTGAAGGACTGATTCACGTTGAAGGACTGATTCACGTTGAAGGACTGATTCACCTCAGTGGACCCATTGGGTTATATTTTCCATTCCAATCAGTCTGGTCCATCAAAGGCTGTGATGTGTGCTATACTGTCTGTGGGATGGTGCGTATAAAATACCCCTTGCTGATATTTGAAGAAGAGTAACCACTAACCTATCTGATATCAGCAGCGGGTTTCCTCTGAGATTGTGGATATTTAACTGTGAGTCGCTAAACACATTGTTGCTGTATATTTGTCAATGTGTACTACACTCATGTACAAAAGTAACATGTAGCTAGCTGTGTTAAAGAGTTTGTTGATGTTTGACGGTGTTTACCAGTGTATCTACGGTAGTTTGCGGTAGTTAGCTCTATCACTCTCTATTTGACACTGCTGTTGCTTGTTGTCTGTCACAGTGAATATGTCTGCTGTCCATACTGGCGTCAGTCTGTCAGCATCTCAACAAACACATCTTCGTTTTCCTCATTTGTTTATTCTCGCTGTGTGCGCCTTGCTATAGGAAGAGATTGTCTTTAAATCTACATGATTTGAAATCTGCAGTTGGCAGTGCATGGAATTATCTATTTGTTTATTAATATAAATAACAAATTTGAACATAGTTTAAAAAGATTTTATATTAAAAAGGAATGCAATATTAAAAGTGGATTGAATTACAGTATAAAGAACAAAATATTAACTTTTTACTACAGTCAAACCTGTCTTAAGCAGCCACCTAAGGGAGTAACAAAAAGTGGCCTCTTAAGACAGGTGGCTGCTTAA
>JAULBR010096355.1:0-11674 GCA_032355825.1 Melanodrymia aurantiaca
GAGTGAATGGAGATTTGTGCGGAAAGTCGCGATGGTCGCGTTCGCGTTCGCGTTCGCTCTCTGTATATCTGGACCTTAACAATTGCTTTATTTTAAATGAAATTGCATACCATGTATGTTACGAATATAACGCAACTAATTTGTTTCTCCATTTTGTTGGAACTAATCTTATAGAATTGTAGCCAGCCACATAACAGTGACATCTATAATAAAGTAGGTATTATAGACTTCTAGAAATAATCTTTTCGCATCCCGACCAATGGTCATGTTACAAATAGTGTTATTTGATGCGGAAAAACGTTTTATGATAATATTTATCGATATATGTCTCATTATAGTGTAATAATAATATGATATCTGTGCTAACATCTCATTTCATCCTATATAATGTGGACGATCAAACATTGATATTGCCAAAATAGACATGTATCACCGGTCTCCGTAGCGCAGTGGTTAACGCACCGGGATTAAGATGGGTTCGAATCCCATTCGTCACATATGGGTTTTTAATACCAGTACTAGTGTAAATAGGAATAGAAGTCCAACCCAGACAGAGTGCTCCGCAAGGCTCAATAGTTAGATGTACTTCTACTTACACCGACCCGTGTCCATAACTGGTTTAACAAAGGCCGTGATGTGGGAAAATGCATATAAAAGATCCCTTGCTACTTATCAAGAGTGTGCCCATGACATGTGTGCTTGAACAGTGTTTTGATGGAAGCACACCAAAAATGACCCAACCCAACCCTTATCAAGAGTAGCGGATCTCCTCTATCATACCAACAGCAGTCGAGGCAGCTGGGCTGCGTGACAATGACAGTCGTACTTGAACCTTAATTGGATATACGCACGTAAATAAGTTATAACAAACTAATGGGTATCTTTACCCAAGGCATAGTCCAAGGGGTATTAGGACAAAGTTGAGAAGGCATGTACTCACGAATCACAGCCAACGCACGCAGACCTGAGTTCGCGACAGCTGAGCATATCCTAACACACCTGTGGCATCCATCGTAAGCACAGCGATGTTGTTTGTCTGTTGTCTTCATCGAAACGACAAAAAGCGTGGACAACTAGTACAGGATAACACATGTGTCAATAACGCGCCGTATCGTAAAATAGCCTCTGAATATCCACCATACAACTTCTAAAACGTGTTGACCAGTCCGTAGACGATAAAACCATCATGAAACCATTTCTGAGTTAGAAGGACATGGCGTTGCTTTAAAATGGAAATATAATGCACATTCCATAAAGTAGCTCAGAAGTTGTGATATGTAAACACCATGTGCTGGAGCAGATGGAATGTTACTCGCAAACACCGGGTATAATCACTGGTCATGCATTTTGAGGTTTAGATTTCGTGAGCATTAATTTTACTAGCAACATTCAAAGAACAGTTACGATTAACCGTTGTTACATAATTATATGAAGAGTTCAGTTGCATTATATTAAGGTGCCTTTATCCAATTAAGGTTTAGACACCACCTCTATGGGTACGATCCGCCATCAAAGGCCGAGACCCAATGTCAAGGCTGTAGCCAGGGTGGGTATAGGAAGAAAATTAACTATTATTTATATAAACCTAGCTCACTTGCACCGATGCACCGTTAGATAATGACCGTTTTCTCGCTGAACACGTTTCGGTGTATTTGCCAGGTGTAGGGAAAAAACGCCTGTAATCTGCCACACACATTGCACCAGTCAATAATAATACTTTTAGAGACAATAATATACTAGTATACCCTTAGAGACTCTGGTATTGAAGAATTTAACCACTCAGAAATACTTAATTTATTCAAATATAACGTTAGTTCATTAAATTGAAGAAATGCATAGTTAGTTAGTTATGACGTATTTACGTGCTTATGTCCAATTAAGGTTCAAGCACGTCTCTCCTAACCATGTTTGCCTGGGGAATGTGCACATAAAAGATCGTTTGCTGTCATACGGTAAGAGTAGCCTACGTGACAGCAATGGGTTTCATCTGTCACCAAGTGTCGATATAACCGTGCGCTTGACATCCAATAACCACCTATTATTAATTAATATGTTCTAATGATGTTGTCCTTTCGACCCTGCCTTGATTAGATGTACACATTTGGCCATGTCGATGTTTTGTCGTTTAGATTAAACACACTTTATCCTTTTGTACTAATGGCGCATTCTTTATTGTCGTTAAGTTGTTAGAGTTTGAGAAAGGGATTTTGTTGCGCGTTGATGCTTTACCTTCCCCTGCCTGTCTGTCTGTCTACATGCATTCATGCAGGTCTTTTTGTGTCCGCCTCTCCTGGTATCGATTCTAGATTTTGGACTGAAAACCAACGACGGAGAACACACATCGTTTGTGCATGTATTATATACAACGAAGTCTTCCTTTGTTAAACATTGCTGATGTCTCATATATTGAAAACTCTTAGACGGTTTTGCTATAACCACAATTAACATATATACGACTGCTTTGATCAGCACAATACCTGCTGCTTATTACTTACACACCAGTGTACAGATAGGATAGTACAGATGTAGAATAGTCCTTTGAAAGGAACCAGACTAATTAGTGCACTTGCTTGATTAAGGTATACATGCCACGGACTTTCAATGGCACGCTGGATGCGTGCATCTTTAATAAAGACGATAATATTATAGAATTTCATCGATTGTCTAAATGTGTTAGACTTGGCGTGGGAGATGTAAACAAAGAGTACTTTTCCATAAGAGATGCTCATATATCCAGAGACCTTTAAAAAAGCATATTGTGGCAGCATAAAAGCGATGGATATTGTCCAGACCACTTATTGTTTTAATTATCTAATGATTGTCATATTAACTAAACGCTGTCATTCTTAATCCGAGCATTTTTCAGTACCTTACAAACCACTGTTGTAACACATGGTCCCAACAGCGGTGCTTGCGAATCGCGATTGAAACGCGTCATCGATCTGTAAGCGGTCTACCCAGAACGCCTCTCGTTGGATCTAGCCAATCTGAGCGCTCGACATAACGAACTGATCCCTTAGCGTAACAACATATTCCAAGTGAGCGAGTAGGAAATCTACGATATTTAGTTTGGGTAACTTCGTGTACCATAGAAACAAAACGCTATGTGTGTTGTGAAGTAATATAGATAAAGTGTGTATGGAATTAATGAGACGGCTAGGTTTACTATTGAACCTACGACGGTTAAGAGAAATAATAGAACAATATTACTGGTCAGAAGTCGGAATATTGCCAATATTAAAGACAAGTTTTAGGACGTAAAAGTCATTGGCGGATTGTGTTTAGATTGCAAAGGGTTCTATTG
Source organism: Melanodrymia aurantiaca (assembly GCA_032355825.1). Lineage (NCBI taxonomy): Eukaryota > Metazoa > Mollusca > Gastropoda > Neomphalida > Peltospiridae > Melanodrymia > Melanodrymia aurantiaca. The sequence goes on from JAULBR010096355.1 coordinate 3,305, forward strand.
TGAAAGTGTTGTAAAAATGCACTCTTCTGTACTGTGTACAAGGGAGTTCTGGCTTTACTGCTACTAGGTTTCAAAGGGTTTTATTGCCAACATGTTGTACACATATATTAGTTCATCTGTACTATACACAAAGAAAATCTGTTAGCTGCACGTATGTACATCAATCATACAGGCTGCTGTGTATACCGATGAATTCCATTGTCTAATCCGTGTTATCTTCTGTTACATTTTATTGGCAGCACTGTATACAAAACAGTTCTGTTGTCTTCTCGTTGTACACCTAACTTCAATAGTCCACACCACCTCTCGTCTGATTCCTATTGGATGTTCTGGCGTCTACACTTTCTTTCCACAGATTTGTGTACAGATTTTCTGAAAGTTTCCACCGTCTTTCGACTGATTCGTGGATAGATATTATAGCTTCTATACTTTCTTTCCACAGATTCGTGTACAGATGTTGTGAAGTTGGCACTGTATCTTGTCTGATTCGTATTGAATGTTCTGAAGTCTACACTGCAATTCGTGTATAGATATTGTGAAGTCTACACTTTTTGTCGTCTAATTCGCGTACAGGTGTTCTGAAGTTCACACCGTCTCTTGTCTGATTCCTTTTTGGATGTTCTGATATTGTGAAATCTACGTTCCATCTTGTCTGATTCGTGCACAGATGTTCTGGAATCTACTGTTTCTCGTATGAATCGTGTACATGATGTTCTGGCATCTGCATTTTGTACAAGGAGTATTCTACAATCGGAAACGCACAGTCGAATAGATTCACGGTGTCAAACGTGTATTTTAATAAGTCAGCAGGGATTATAACGTTATAATATTAATGGAGTAACTATCACGTCATATCGGTGCTGAAATAGTGTGGTGGATAGTTGGATGAAATGAAGATGGACTAGTCCTGTCATTACTCAGTCGAAATATCCAAATTACACAACATATTAAGAACAGAAAACGAGAAAGTAGCAACATCTCGATTTGAAGTGAACACAATACAATACAACGTGATTGCTTTCTTTTGGTTTTTCTGTGATTAATCAGATTGGAACGACTTGCGCAGATCCAGCAAAACGTAGTGACATGATTGGAAGACAAGGTGGGTTTTTAATCTTCTAAGACCAGTGTGATTGTAAAACACTTTGTACGTAGGCGATAACGTACGAAATGATTACAAGCACATAAGCATCACTAGTGTATTCGCATGGACATTGATTTTGATCAAACAGATACCACGCAATGCTGGTGTCCTTGGAACAGTGTCCTGGACTGACATGAATGTCGAGTTTGATTTCGACAACTTGAGTTCAACTCCTGGATACAACGTGTCTAATGACACAGCTGGGGACGCACCAATATATCTACCCAGTGCTGTTGTGAAGGGAATAATCCTCGGGGGTGTTTGTCTCATGACTATAGGAGGGAACTTACTGGTGCTTCTAGCCGTCTTTGTCAATTCACATCTTAGGAGCACCACTAATTACTTCATCGTCAACCTGGCCATAGCGGACCTTCTCCTGGGAACAACAGTGTTACCTTTCTCAGCCAGCCTTGAAATTATAGATTACTGGATATTTGGACAGATATTTTGTGATATCTGGGCAGCCATTGATGTTCTTTGTTGTACTGCGTCTATCATGAGTCTGTGTGTTATCAGCATAGACAGGTACATCGGGGTTACCAGGCCTCTTCAACATTCGACAATCATGACAGAAAAGCGAGCTCTGTACATCATTGTCCTTGTCTGGCTGTTGGCCACTACAATATCCCTCGCACCTCTCATCGGATGGAAAGAGCCCCCAGATCCGGACCCTAGGGTATGCACAGTGACAACTCAAATAGGATATGTTTTGTTTTCCGTGTCCGGTTCTTTCTACATACCGACCCTAATCATTGTTCTGGTTTACATAAGGATATACCGTGAAGCTGTAAAGCATTCAAAATTTTTGAAAACAGGTATAAAGACTTCAAAGATTGATGAGTCCGGTGTTACTCTGCGGATCCACACGGGTGGTGGTGGCAAGAGTGTCCCGCAACCATCACCCATGTATCAAAGCAGTAGCTCAAGCGAACACTCGGAGGGGTCGGGCAAAAAGGCGGTGTCACGGCTCACTCTAGCTGGGAAAGTAGCAAAGTTCAAACGAGAAAAGAAAGCTGCCAAGACCCTTGGAATTGTGGTTGGCGTTTTCATCCTATGTTGGTTCCCGTTTTTCTTTGTGTTACCTTTAGGTAAGTCTTGCATTTTTAGATAACGTTATAATAGAAATCACCATCATCTACCAGGTCCTGTACTAGTTGTATAGCAATACTGATACAAACATATTATTTAAACAAAAGAAGAACAATTTGATTTTCTGAATCCGAAAAGGGTCAACATTATAGACGTTTCATGTAAAGAAACTGATCGATACTAACGAATAATGCGTTAAAGTGTTAACATTATCTTGATGGATATTAAGGACATTTTAATAGTGAACATGGGTACGTTGCTATTACCAGAAACTTGATAAACTTGATAACTGTGTAAGTGTTTTACAATCCGAACAAAGTTAGGATTAGGTTTAACCGCCTTTTGCCCTTTCTAATCCTACCACTAATCCTAACATAAAACATTGATCAACTGTGGACCGATGATTTTAGATGAACAGGCTGCAATCTGAACATGGCCTTTGCGACCTCTCCACCTTCCGAACATTGTTCGTATTGTGAAAGACATAGAACTGTATGCGCGGTCCTTAAGCTTTCTGATAAAACAGTATTATATTATATTGTTCGTGGTACAAACGCGGTTTTTGCAGTATTGTTTTAACACACTTAATGCACACTTAAGTTGATAAATGTTTAGATGAAAAGAACCACTAACATTTTTTTAATGGAAAATATGCCTGAATAATCATCTCCGTGTAAACAAGCTTACGATAGATCTGTTGCGAACATGTGACGGCGCATATATACAGTATATTGTTTATAGTCTATCTATATCGCCAGGTAAAGATATGATTGACTTTGTTCTTACCTATGTGTATTATTTACATATTAAAGACACGCTACTTTTCGTGCTAAAATAATTGTTCAGCAACATTATTTCACAACAAAATAGAGATTTTAACTTATCATAGCGGGTTCATTAACTCAATTAGCTATATAAATTGTACTGGTTGTTTGATTCCTCGTGCTGGCCAGAGTATAATTGTGTTTTATTACAGTAATACATAAGTTACTGACCCTAGATTATTTAAAGGCACTCTCTCGAGTATTAAGATGGATGCAACGCTACATGCGTATGAAATGATTTTTTTACATAAGCCTGGTCAATAGAACGTTTATTTTATTAACGTTAAAATTTACTTACATTTTATTACTTACAATTTCAATATAATTATTATGTATGTCCAATGCGTTTGTAATAGCTTAGTATGGTTCTTTGAAGTTTGTATACAATAATTTAGTACGATACAAATTATTGTACACAAAAGCACCCATTAAGCTACTATAACAATTTGGATGACCAGAAACACATAGAATATACATATAATTATATTCATATTGTTAGATGTAAGATGTAGGTATATGTTTATAATTAATTAATTAGAAATTCTCTGTTAGCCAGAAACATGTTACAAATATCGCAGGCACGGTGGAATCCAATTTGAAACTATAGGTAGTAAGTTTCTGAATTGCCGAACATTGGGTAGTCTAGTTTAGTGGCAATTAAATATTATCTCTTGGACTTTGACTGGTACAAATATACAATTTTGAATGTGATGTTGTGTTGTGTGTATAATAAATACTATTCTATGCAAATAAATAATTATTATCTATTTAAAAAAAAAATTAAAGTGAAAACTGGAACAAAATTATTAATACGATCGTACCTGTTATAATTTATGACATTTATATAACAACCACCTGTTTTAGACGGACATATTTGTATACAAAGCTGTTTAAGACGATTTGTGTATGTCGAATAGATGGTCTTTATATAGAGGTTTGACGTTTTATACATTGGCTGGCCTCCTTAGCGCAGTGCTTAACGCGTCGGATTTAAGATGGGTAGGTAATAGGTTCGAATCTCATTCGTGGCATATGGGATTTTTAATCCCAGTACCGACTCCAACCCAGAGTGAGTGCACCGCAAGGCTCAATGGGTAGATGTACTTCCACTTACACCGACCAGTGTCCACAACGGGTTTAACAAAATCAGTGGTATGTACTGCCCTGTCTAGGGAAAGTGTATATAAAAGATCCCTTGCTACTTATCAAATATGAGTAGCGTGTTTCGTCTCACATACTAACACTAAATTCTGTCCAGGATAGGTCGTCGAGGCAACTGCACTGCGTGACCATGACGGACGACCTTGAACCTTAATTGGATACAAGGACGTACATAAGTTATAACTAGCTAACTACCGGTAACTAATGTATATATTACATCATGTAGCTGAGCTTCACATGCCACCATGGCCTCTTATGAGTTGCTCAGCATCCAGTTGCTGGGCATCCAGTGGCTGGGCATCTAGTTGCTCGGCAGGCGTATTAACTTGTGCTGCTGTGTTAAACACATGTTTAATCGACGAGTGTCCACCGCATTGACCTGCGCCACGTACTCCGTGTTCGTCCGAACAGATCAATTATTTCCCATTGTGACTGCTCTCAATAGGTTGTCGTTTCTGACAGACAATCAAATGACCATCATCTGTTTGTACAATATAAGAACATTATACAAATAGCATCATGATGTTTAGAAAATTCATTGTTTCGTGACGGCAGAATTGCCATGGCAGCAAATTGGGTTCATGACAACACAGTTATTTTGAAAATCTTCCATTACACTTTGTTTTGTACAGGTAACTGATTTTGACTAATTTTTATTGTTTTGGTTTTTCTAGTGTTTCTGTCGCGCTCACCTCAGGCGTATTCAGGATGGCGAGGCCTCGCGAAATGTTTGATTGTTACCCATCATGTTCTATCATTTCACATTCATTTAATATTAATGCTAGGGTGTCGTTATACAACTATATAACATAACATCATTTAATATTAGATGCAAAAAAACCAGTCTAGCGAGTATTTGCGATATATTAAATATACAAATTTTGTTCTCTGAGCACGCCACTGTTATAAACACTGTATTTGGCTGTATCAATTCGTGATAGCATACCGTCTAGACTTTGTAAAAATATCCCTTCGACTCTCTCTTGTGAATAGTTTACGAGTTGTCCATGTTACTTGGTTTGACGTTTAGATTAAACAGAGTGGTCGATATGTAAGACCATGTTATAGTTTTGCTCGCTTTACGTTTGCATGACTGTCTATAATGTTCTTCAGATGTGAAACACCACTGAAAAGTTACACTAAAGTAACATCCACAGAGGAGTAATGTGAGATAAATATAACGTGCCCGCAACTTCCGCATTTCAACCAATTACAAACATGTTAAAACAACACCCTAGAGAAAAATACACGTATACACTGATCTCCGTCGTGTAGCGGTTGAAACACTGGGCTTAAGACTGGTAGGTAATGGGTTCGAATCCTGCTGGTGGCATAGGATGTTTAATAGCAGTATCGGCTTCCACTCTAGTGAGTGGTCCGAAAGGCTCAATGGATAGGTACATAGATATACACAACTTACGCCGGCCAGTATCCCACTACTGTTTATCAAAGGCCGTGGTATATACTTTCCTGTCTGTGGTAGAATGCATACAAAATATACTTTCCTCTCTCATACTAACATTTACGTGTGTCCTGTGCAGGCAATGTGTTTATAACATACAGACGTGGTCGAACCTCAATTAGATATAACCTCGTAAATAATTTATAAATTATTTACGAGGTTATATCCATTTGTGTTATTAACATGTACAGTATTTAGTCTAGAGGGACGATTTGTGAATTCTATGAGTTCATTGTATCCGAGAGACAAAATGAGAACTGTGATAATTTCATGTAGAATGATGAGCTGCATCATATTCTAGTGGATGCCAACTTCGTAAAGTGGACGAGAGATCACTAGAAGCCACCAAAGGTCACTTAAAAACAAAGTAAATTATTAAAAATATTTGTTATTAACATTGACATTTAAGTAAGTTCAGAAGCATCATTAAGACATGTGAGTATGTGTTTAATATCCATGTGTGTGTGATCTGAGATTGAGAGGCCGCCATGATGGGGAAGGTGGTGAAACGTGGTCGTAGTGGTGGTGGTGGTGGTGGACGGTGGTTGTCATGTCAACATTATACATCTTCAATAAAAATTGATGATATCTTCTGCGTTTTGTGATAAAAGCAAAATATTTGGTATACTAAAACAGTTAAACATAATGGGAATGGACCAAATTACAAAAACTCAAAATTTTAATGAACTGGTTTCAAGATGTTCCTCATCATTGTTGTCCATTTGTTATGTTTACATATAAAAACTATAATCAGTATTACACACTATTGTACTTGTTCCAGTTTCTACAGTTTGTATTATAGTTCAGGGACAGATTTAGAGGTTGGAGGACAAAGGATCTCCCTTTAATTATATACATTATGTTTTTTGTTTTTTTTGGGGTTTAAAATGGCACTTATTATGTTTATATTAGGCCCCCTGTGTCTTTACTGAGCCCACCTGACGCACACCCTAGCCTGCCATTGTTATTCTAAAACATCATTCCGAACACGTTTCAATGTTCTGTTTGCATTTATAACACTATATCAAACTTCTCGCTGTCAAGATACATTTTTTAAAGAAAATTACAAAAAAAGTTACTTTCTTTTGTAATTCGTAATCCCATGACGTTTGGTGACCCTTAGTGACATTCAACACACACTTATTGAAGCTGATGACATTAGCATTGAAATCTAGAACTACCATTGCTGTCGTTGTGTTGTTCGGGTAGAACGAAATCTAACTTTAATCCGTTTTCTTAGTTCTATTTCCAGACTTACTAGTCTCGTGTGTTTCGGAATCGCCAAACTCATTTAATTAATAGAAATAGAAATTTGATTATGCGATACTTTGACGAAACATAATACATAATTTATATTCCTAATATAATTATATTGGCGATATCGAAACACGCGAGGCGAATAATATGATCTTGATCGTATTGTTTTAAATAGGGCAAACTGTTTTTGTAAACGTTTAACTTTGTTTTATTAGTGTATACAAATGATAAAGCGGCGAAGGTGTCATTTCACGGTGTTTATAATCTTATATAATCGATTTGTAATGTTATTATAATTATAGTGTTTAACGACACCCCAGCACGAAAAAGGACATCGGCTATTGGGTGTCAATATATGGTGTAAATTAGAATGAGTTATTAAAGGTTTTGAGACGAATGCCACCGTCCTTGAGCAGCTAGTGCTACTGGTAACATATCAAGTTCAATATTGCGTTAAGCTTTACAGTTTAATGGCATAAAAAACAGTATTGAACCTATCAATTAATATAATTTTTATTATACAGTACATGTATATACAATAGTGCAGTGCAATAGTGGAGAGTGACTTAAACATGTACACAGATATTGTTAAGCTATAATTAAAATCGCATGTAGTATAGTATAGCAATATGGTAATATAATATAATTTAATATAGAGGTACAGTATAAAACATTGTTTATTTATTAAAATAATTATTATCGTATACTTACTTCTTATTGCTTAAAATAATTTTATCGATATTATATCCAACGTGTTTATGGTCATTCATATACATGTAGTTACATTACCTTAATGTGTAACTTCGTCTAAAATAATTGCCTCGTGCCAAATTATTGTACATGTAGATAAAATGTCAAAGGATGATACTAAGCTACATCAAACGTTGGATATACATGTGTATATTGATATTGCATGCACTTAGTTGTAAGTAAATGTTAACTTTAATAACAAACAATGCTCAATGTGCCAGAAATATGCCACAAATAGCATTAGATGCGCAAACACGGTGGCATACGTCTTGAAACTAGATATTGTGCCTTGAAAATGAATGAAATGTTTACAGCCATTATAAACGTGTTTGAAGTGACGTATAGTCTTATTTGATGTCCGCGAGGGACAGGACGTAGTCCAGAGGTAGAGTGTCTGCCTGCGGCGCGATGGGTCAATGGATGATCCTTCACAGTGAAAAACATTTTATAGGCTATTTTCCGTTCCAGCTAGTGATGCAAGACTGGTTTATCAAATTCCGTGTTGTGTGCTATCTTGTATATGGGATAGTGCACATAAAAGACTCTTGCTGTTTTTCGGCAAGCGTAGCCCATGAAGCGGCGACAGCGGGTTTCCTCCGATACCATGTGTCAATATAACCATGCGTCTGACGTCCAATAACCGCTGATTTATAACCGATGTGTTCCAGTGGCGTCGTTAAACA
>JAULBR010096366.1:0-11674 GCA_032355825.1 Melanodrymia aurantiaca
ATTAAAATTAATATTTTACTTGCAATTTGTATTGGTTACAAAATCTATTTATTACCTCAGCGGGCACTCTAACCGGGGAAAATAAATATCTGGAAATTATCCACATTTGTATAACGTGTCATTTGATTGGGTTATTAAAACCATTCCAGCCCCTGACAGGAACGTTACTAAAATATGACGTCATAAATTGTCAACATGATGTCACGCACATCGCGGAGAACTGCAAAATCTTCCTTTTTTTAAAGTTATATTGACGTAAATTGTGTTTTGAAAAGCTTTTCAAAATAAAAGTCTGGAATAGTTAATAGAATATTAAACTCGCTACCCTGTAGTATCAAGTTTAAGTCCCTCGTGAAATAATTTTCATTTTAGTTACTCGCTATAAAGCTTGTGACAAATGACAATTATTTCACTTAGGACTTAAACTTGATAATACAGGGTAGCGAGTTTAATACCCTCTATGTATGTATATCCAATGTGTTCTTGGTCACCTAATCGTTATAATAGGTCGATGTATAAATTTGCATAAGATCATGTTTCTCGTCCCAAGACACAGTCGAGATGACGTAATACTCACGAACCACAGACAGAGAAGTGATGATACCAGGTTTATCACGTTTATCGTGGATAAAGACAATAGCAGGTTATGTCGGCCATACAGTCACGTGTTACTGATGTCACAAGTAAACTAAATAACCTACGTGCGCATCTGTTGCTATTTGTAATAAATAATAATATTTCTGGCCAAAGAGCATTTTTTATTAATTAAAATTAACATTTACTTACATTATAATATTTACAATGTTCATATACATGTACATGTATGTATATCCGATGGGTTTGTAGTGCCTTAATATGGTCCTTGTATTTCTGCCTTCAATAATTTAGTATTATACGATACAAATTATTATAAACAAAACTACACATTAAACTTCTATAACAATTTGGATGACCGGAAACACATATGCTATGCATTATATTGGCAGTGTAAGCACTAAGATGTAAGTAAAGGTTAATGTTTATTAAATAAAAACCTGTAATATCTAAAAACTTGTTACAAATATCATTAGATGCACACGTACTTTGGCGTCCATCTTCAAACTCGGGAGTGTGCCTTTAAACATTCGTGTTTGCCATCGCGGTTAAATTCAAATGAACTTGGTTACCGAGGCTATGGAGCAGAGCAACAGCCACATCACATGTACATCATTGCGTGATCTGAGTTTGTAATCAGTTGTTAACGGCGAGGTTATGATTAGAATCAATTTGATTTGATCAGCTTTCCTTCATGGCGCCCACTAGACTGGCTGGAGAACCCGGTCGAATACCTTGTGCTCATCTTTCACATGCAGCAACTAATTAAAAATATGCTAACTCAGCTTGAAGCTGAATGATTCTTTTATTTAACGGAGATTAATAAATTATTTTATTATTATATTTGATCAAATTGCGTAAATAGAATTTATGCTACGTATTTTGGCCACGATTCTCCATCGTTCAAAGTGTGTGTGTTGTGTGCCCGTAGAGATCCAATCATTTTAATTCGTATGCCGATACACAATGCATGCGTTCAATGCGGCAAATGCACTGAAACACGTTCTATATTCGTCTACAGTTGTCATTGAACGGAAGATGTTGAAGGATATGACAGCAAAATGTTAATAAACAACGTTATGAAGATCCCATGACTATTAAATGTATGGTAGTCTAATAATGAGTTTGCATTGTAGTACCGTAGTGATGGTCACACACTTCAGCTGCCTCGACTGCCTCTCCAGGGCAGAAGTTAGTGTTAGTATGATAGAGGAAACCCGATACTCCAAATTGATAAATAGCAAGGGATCTTTCATTATTATGCACTTTCCCACAGACAGGACAGTGGCCTTTGTTGAACCAGTTGTGGACACGGGTCAGTGTAAGTGGACCTACCAATGAGCCTTGCGGAGCACTTACTCTGGGTTGGAGTCAGCCTGTAATCCGTAGCGTTAACCACTACACCACAGAAGGGTTCTGTTATATGCACGCTCCCACAGACAGGTCAGTACATACCACGGCCTTCGTTAACGAGTAGAGGGATAGTGGTCGGTGTACACCTACCTATCCATTGAAACTTGCGAAGCACTCACTTGGGTTTGGAGCCGAAACTGCGATTAAAAATCCCATTGCCACGAGCGGGATTCGAACGCAGTACCTACCAGACTTGAGCTGGTTGATCTAACCACTACACTACGGAGACCGGCACGTCTATAATACGTTAATGTTTTTTGACACCTGCTCCACTTCTTCCTACTTCACCACGATGTGTCTCCTCTCCCATGTTGGTTGTGTTAAACATAATGGAGCTGTTCCGTCAATGCTTAGTTCAGATCTTGATGGCTAATGCTGGTTGGATGTTCCATGTCGAGATTCAGTAGTGAGAAGCATTAATTCATCACCGCTGGTTCAGCGCATACATATGTATGACAGTAAATAACGTTGTAGGAAGAATTTCAAATTGTTCCAAGTCGTTTCTAATTGGAACAGGAGTTTGATAAATAGCGTGAGCGTGTGCGGTGAAACATGTGAAGCGAAGTGGAAGATTAACGCCACCGTATGTTATCCTAGAAGATCGGTGGGGATCTGTAGCAAACATGAAAGATTACTGCGCTGGGAGCTACATGTACAGGCGGTGTGAAGGTTCCGCAAACACACAAGAAGCGTCTAGTTTAATCATTATAATATTCATGTACAGACTATGTTTTTCATAATTCTTTACCTGTAGATAGTACGAATAATTATATAACTGAAAGTTAAGTATTAAAAATAAAATGTGAAACGAGACAACACAAATAATACATATTCAGGTTACAACATATATTTGTTTTATGCATCTAAAAAATATATGGACCGTATAAACACGCATCTAAATCTAAACGACAAAACACTGACATTGGTCAAATGCGTGTCTATGCACAAGGAAGAGTTAAGGGATACTGCCGCAAAATAGAAATGGCATGAACTCACAAATCACTGCCAAAGCGGTGATGATTTTAGCAGTGAAAGGTGAGCGTATCCTGTTCCACCGGGAGCACCCGTCGTAAGTACAGCCATATTGTCTGTCCGCTGTCTTCGTCGAAATGAAAAAAAACGTAAAACAGTTCAAAGTAAGGTGTTGTATGAGACATATTTTGTTTCAATGATGCGTCGTATCGTTAAATAACCATTCCATGGACGGCATAACCCTGATGAAACAACTGATGGGCCAGAAGATCATGGCCTTGCTTAAAATCAGCATAATTATAATGACCATGTCCTAAAGTATCTTAGAAGTTGTGATATGCAGACACCATAAATTATGCTGGACCAGATATAATATTGCTCAACATAAAAGGGAAGTAGTCTATTGGAAAGTTGATGTCATCCCTTTTATCGTACAGCTTTGTGTAGAGACCTGTGTCGCTTTAAATCTCTATGCAAAGATCAAGGTATGAAACAGATGTTCAAATTTCAGTTGTTTTCTTTATTTCCAACTGTGGTCGAGAAATCAACGGAAGGTGATCTGCTAACCTACTATTATTAAAATATATAAAATCATCAATAAGTTATCATAACATGGAAATAGTCTATTGGAAAGTTGAAGTCACCCCTTTTATCGTAAAGCTTTGTGTAAATACCCGTGTCATCGGTTTCGTACCTGTCATTATATAGATATTAGAGATGTACGTCTGTATACATTCTGAAAGCACTGTTGCTAGAAACTGATCCTATCACACTAATTTGCTTGCTGATGTTTACCCCCGTGCATGTTTGGCAGAACATACAAATAAGCAGACAGAGTAGATGTTGTGATGAAGACGTGAACCAGCTGTAGAGCAGCATTATGAAGCTCATCTTTCAAGAAGTGCTAATATAAACACTGTCTTGTCAGTGATTCACGACTGCACGCTACCATAGCGTTCTGCAGCTCTTGTACACAGATATACGGTTATAATGATTGTGTCATTTTGATTTAATCGTCCTTCATAAAAGTACGAAAATCGATAGTGTTTTTCCGTTCGTGCAAATGAATCCTATTACATCTAGATATAGAATGCCACCAACACATTAACATCCTAGTATACTCTCGCACAGACATAATTAACTGTGATAATGGCCAGAAAATGTCTTGCATGATCGTCGATCCTGTATGTATGTCCGGTATGTCAGCGCTATGTAATTACATAGCCACCGTCCAATTGGCTGCGTTTCCTACGGAGCAGCTGCCCTTGACCAGGCAATAAATGAAAGTAATTTAACTTCCATCGCAGCTCTCCCCTTCTCAGTGCTGCCAGATGTTATACCCAGGAGAATAATTCACACTCGTGATTTCCTAGCGAAGTTTTTCGCTTTCTCAAATAATGTATGGTTGAGAATGCGCGTAGATAGAAAGAAGTGCGTCATTGGAAGTCAAGGGTGGAATAAAACATCTAAAAATCTAAAGTTGCTTTAGAACGAAATATTTCCATAACAAATTAAAGCCACACTCGAAAGTTTTAAGACGGGTTGGCGCGTACGTTGGAATCTAATGCTATTTTGAACATATGTCTGACTCGCGGAGCATCTTGTATTCATTAAAGTAAACATTTACTAACATTTTATTACTTACAATATCAACATAACGTATAACAAATGCGCTGTTAGTAACTTAGTGTTGTCTTTGGACCTGTGTGTACAATAATTTAGTACGATACAAATTAAATTAAATAAATATACACGTTAAGATACTATCACAAGATGGATGATCAGAAACATAATGGCATATACAATATATTGATATTGCAAGCAATAAGATGAAAGTAAAATAATGTTAATTATAATAATTATACAAAATGCTCTTATAGCCAGAACTAGATCACAAATAACATTAGGTGTGCACTTACGGTGGAATCCATCTTCAAACTCACGACGGTGCCTTTAACAAACACTACTATAAGAAACTCATTTTATTACTTCACGATATATGATAAAACAGACAGAACAATGCATATATATACCCAATTACTAAGGTTCAAAATATCTTGGATCTTATCACAAAGTGATATGTAAATATGTTCCTGATATCATCTTGTTTTGGAGAGCACCTGTGTAGCCTTTGCCTGTTGTCCGATCCCATTGGTTTAGTCAATAAAATGTTCAAAACGAAAGTGATATGTCTAAATATAAAACGTTAGGGGCGTAAGACTTGCACGTAACATGATTAATCCAGTGTACCATGAGCCAGACGGAACTCTGTTCGCCGCAATTGATCACCTGTTTTCACTGACAATGTTAACAACACGAGAACACATGTGTGGTATGAAATTAATTAAGCTCTTGAAATAAGGCCCATACCTGCAATTGTGCTGTCAGTATACTTGGTACGGTCGTTTGTGTAAAATAGTAGCTGTTTTATGACCTAATCCACACATTGTTATTATTCAGTGGTTTTTACTAACCTTTAATCTTAACATAAAAACACTTGACTATATGACTGTGGACCACTTTGGACACTGTCTTGGCATGACGCTTTATAGGGACCGTGCCCAGGGAAGGGGTGGCTTGAACCGTTGGTGAATAAAACACTTAAACTTGTTTCACTTCATGACTGTGTGACGTTCTTGATTCAAATCAATACCATCGGTACCCAAGTCAGTCAGATTTCCACTAGAGAATGTCTCTTAGCAAAAATTGAAGTCTACACACGATTGACAAATTGCGCAACAGCTCTAATAAAAATAATGTTTAAGAAGATGGCTGCTGCAACAGGCTGCTACTTGTTTATCCATAACGTAATTTAAAATCAATTTCGACGAAGTAGAGATGGCATGTATAGCACTCACGAATCATTGCCAAAGCAGAGATGATACCAGGCGTTCGCGAAAGATACATGAGCGTATTCTGCTCCATCGGAAGCACCCATTGTAAGCGCAACCATATTGTCTGTCCACTGTCTTTATCGAAATGCTTGCATTGTTTATTAAATATTTATATTAATCTAATTATTTTTTAAATTATACAATAATCAATAAATAATTATGCATGTTTCGAGCGATTTAGTGGTCGCAGCTTTGTGGAATCTACCATAGCCATGTCTTGTATAGTGATACGACATTGAACACGATGATGGTATTGTCCGTTCGATGATGGCCATGGGTCTATGTGGGAAATGCCCACAACGTTTATCAACACCCATAATAATGTTTATGGATGCTGCTTGTATAATGTTGTACGGGTGACTTGAATTGGAGGTAAGAAAATAACTGGATGGGTAACTGCCCCTAAATCTGTAACCCTATCGCAGAGGTGTTTTAAAGAAGTGAATTTTAATACACCTAGTTGTGTGCTGTGTTCTGAAACATACTACTTTCTGCAATAGCTATAATCCACTTCAAATGCTCCGTTCAATCATCCATACATTGCTAAACCACATACCGCAGTTAACATTAGAACATGCATTTAAGCAAAGCGCTATCTTTGTGTTTGCCAGTCACTTGTGAACTTATGAAAGAGTGATTATCTATTTTTGCTATATACTATTGACTAAATTAAATTCTGTTCTGTTTCTAAATCCAGCTGATACGTTGTGTGGATCTATTTAGTCGCGTCTGTTCCACTGATTGATATAATTGCATATCTGTTCGGTGGGTAAGGGAAAATCAATAACAATGATGCCGAGACATTATCTAAATTGCAGTTTTGTAAGACTTCCTTTCCATCCGATTACCATGTACGTTTCACCATCACTTATGCATGTGCATTAATTCAATTGATTTTCATAATAGCCTCTAAAAACTAAGTCAACGGCTGAGCAGTGTAAACGTGCTTACAAATTATTAATACAACTTACTTCGTTTTCTGAAATAAAAAACCCGGTTCTGCGAGGTTTTCTGTTGTCAAAATCAATGGTAATAGAATTAGAGATAGTGTATGCGTCTGCGTTGTTGAAGTGCGATGGCGTAAAAGCAGTGCAGGGCATTTACACACCAGTTACAGGCACAATGCTTGGTTTTAAGACGAATGCCACCGTGCTTGGACATCTCATGCTTTGTGGGAGCTTTCAGCGGTAGATCGTCCGCCTGGGTATTGGTGGGAAGAAAGGGTTATTTCCTGTTCCTGGTCTATCAAAGGCCGTGGTGTGTACTATTATGTCTGTGGGAAAGAACACATAAAATATCCCTTGCTGTTATTTGAAGAAGAGTAGCCTATGTGGCGGCAGCGGGTTTCCTCTCTAATATGTCGTATCGGTATACAATGATATAATTCAACTTGAGTGTAAGACGTTTGTGTACGTCATATATATTTAAGAAATGTATAACCATTCGATAACGATTTAACGTTTGTTTGTTTGTTTGTTTGTTTGTTTAACAACACTACTAGAACACATTGAGTAATAACCAACGGGTTATTGGAATATCAAACGCACGGTTATGTCATCACTGGTCTCAGAGGGAACCAGCTACTCTTCCCAAATAACAGCAAGGAAGCTTTTAGGTGCACATTCCCAAAGACAGGATAGCACACACCACGGCCTTTGATTGACCATCCGTCAATCACTGGTTCTAGCGAGAAATAACCCAACGGGTTTACTGAGGAGGATCGATCATTCCACTTTCGAATGCATGCTACGTCTCGCTCTGGCTCCCCACCCCATCCCCCCTCTTCCCGATCCACCCCGAAACCGATTTAATACAGAAGTTGTAATGGTTTGTAGAATACGTGGATCAAGCTGTTTTGAAGATACACATCAAACGTTTTCCTCTTAATTGAATTTCCACAACAACGTATGTTTTGACTTTCGAACCATGTGATTAAAGTTAACACCTGCGTTGCAAATTGAAAGTGACGTTAAAAGGCAATTGGATAGAATACATTAACGGTTTTGCTGTTATTACATTTGCCCCCGTACATATTCTTCACATAATTACCACCTAGTTTCAACAATATCTATTTTGAGAGAATACTTACAGTTTATAGGTATTGATATCATCGTTGTTTGTTTTACTATAGTTTAAACATTTAATTATACACATCATTTTTCCATGAACGAATATGGTTAATATCAACATTATTACACGCGTACACAACGTACACTGTTTCCATAACTCGCTGTGGTCGAATTAAGTCCAATCTTAAGTGATATCGTGACACGCTGGACTAAAGCATCACATTTGGTACAGCTGTGCTATATGAACATACCGCTAATGTGTACAGTACGAACTAAACTGTTGATGTGTTTCCCCCAACAACACAATGTATTGTATAATTAATCATTAAAATGCAGCTCATCAAACATTTATTGTGTCATATCTATCAGTTTTTAAAATCAAATTATTGAAATTATGATCGCTAACAGATGTTTTGCCGGTAAAATGTTAACATTTACAAATTTAGCTATCGGAATGATCTATAATTTCCTCAAGATTCTATCTGATACTTTCCGCAATTCATAGCGATCGCGCAAGGCTAAAATATTCCACCGGAAAATAACTTTTAAAACGAAATTGCGATCGATTTGTGACTGCAAAAAAAGCACAACTTCCAGCTATATTATAATGGAAACGGAAGGAACGTATTATTCCGGAATTATATTTAGTTATAATGTCTTCAATCAGACTCCTTTATCAACCAAATGGCTGTAAGCGTGTGGGTACGAGATTATCGGTTTCAGGCCTTGGTAAAAAATAAATAGATGATGTACTCAACTTGTACATATTTCAGTATTCAGGTCAGTCGAGTGCTCGTTAGTGTTGCTGCATTTTTCCGAGTGTATCCTCGTCCAGTAATCCAACAAGAACTGTTTGCACTGTGTTATCCACCATCGTGAAACCAGCATTATATATACTTACGACGGTTGCCACCGCTGGGATCGGACACAAAGGACTTGCGCCGAACACCTTGTGTTATCACTGCATGCGTGGGCTGATTGGCAAGTACATGCCATCTCGATATTGTATGGTGTCTTATGTCTAGATATTGATATGCGTTGGCTTTTTTTGCTACATTTTGATTTTTAATAATGTTTTATGTACAAAGTAGGTTAAGGAATTCAAATAAAGTTATTGCCATTTTTTTCGGTCAGCTGTTTGGCAGCCATCTTGAATTTTAAAATGGCCACCATTATCAATATATTTTGCTCAATATCTTGGCCTGTGAGCAACAAACATAATTATAACTGGTGGCAACACCCATGTTTGTGATACCATGTATTATATATAGTCATTTTGGCTATATTAAAGGAACACACCTGTGTTTTCAGACAGATGCAACCCAACGTGCGCATCTATTCTATTTGTAACACACAGAACATTTCTATTTATTAAAGTAAACCTTTACTTATATTTTATTACTTACAATATGAATAACTATATGTATATCCAATGCGTTTGTAGTAGCTTATAGTATGTTCCTTGAACTTGGCAACAATGGATCGAGCATACAATGTCATGTCAGTGTGTTTCGCAATCTGAACAAAGTTAGGAGTGGGTTTGACGCCCTTCTACCCCTTCTAATCTTAACATAAAACATTGATCAACTGTGTACCTATTTTGTTCACATGAAAAAGTAACGAATCCGAATTTGGTTGTTGCCGCCTCACTCTCTTCCAAACACTGTTCAGATTGTGGAACAGATTGACATATAACCTACTATAACTATTTGGATGATAAAAAAGGGCAAACAATACATACATGTATACAGTCTATTGATATCATAAGCAATAACATGTATGTAAATATTAATTTTAATGAGAAGAAATGCTCTAAATACCAGAAACATCTTACAGATAGCATTAGACGCGCACATACGGTGGCATCCGTCTTAAAACTCGGGCGTTAATGGATTTTCGTTTAACTGCCATTTGTCGTTTGCACACTGTGCGATTGTGAAAATGTCTTCATGTTTGGAGGTTAAATTGAAATATATTTGTATTTATGAAAGCGTTCAACGAACTTCGACACCCCAGTCTGTAGCGTACTGTTTGTACCCTAGTCATAATCTTGACAATTGTGAACGACCAATAATTTGTAATTATAGTGTGAGTGTGAGTGTGAGCTCGTTTGAAGCAGGAAGCTAATAGCCTCGTAAGTGTGTTATTAATAACTAATTTGGAGCGAGCTATCATTATCTGGTTGCAACGTGCGCCTTAGTTTGGTAGATCGATCCTCTTCAGGATGAAATAAATATATGCCTTTCTCGATTTGCAGTCTCACTCAAACGCAAAACGTATTATATAAACATTCTTGCCTACAAACATAATAGATGACCTGTTTTATTTTTGTCCGAAGTGGTCACAGTTATTTTAAAGATAATACTTGTCGATAGCGTAGATTATTAATTTGAGATAATCAACCTATAAGTTTATTATCACACATAATAAACTCCAGGGTTGGCCGACGGTTTGTCTTTTCTATATTATTTATATATTAGCTCTATACACGGATTTTTATTATTTTTTTATATCATTGTATTTACCATAATTATTTTGACACCCAATAGTCGATGTCTTTTTTTCGTGATGCATGGGGCGTCGTTAAATTGTACTTCATTCATTCATATCCGTGACGTACACACTTGACATGTACTCAAGGTGGATACAACCAGTGGGGCAAGATACTACTCACCCATGGAATCATCAATGCTTTTGCTGTGATTAATGGGTGTATGCCATCCGTGTATTTGTAATAATATCCCGTCTACTGTTGGATGCGACGATACGCTGTGCTTAAAACTAACGACTTTGGACGTTGAGATTTAAGAATAATCCCTTTGAATCAAAGAAAATTAAGTATGTCTGCAGATATCTGGCTTTCTTCGAGACTACTTCTTAAACTTGAATGTTTGTAATTGCCATCTAACTACTCTGTATACTGAAGTTTGTTACGTTAACTTATTTTTATTATTTATTCGTTAAATTATACGCTATCACTTGATGGCTTGATTTGTTTGTTTCACATTTAACATATCACAGGATACTCGGAGTATATTCTCTATATAACGTATATTGTATCTACTAAACAATACAACATGATTGGTCGTTAGAGACCATGTGTCTTACAATTCGTTGTTTCAAAGTTTATCTAAGCTGCGAAAGCGAGTAAGACGTGTTTTAAAACAACAAGTAGTATTTTATTTGTAACATTCCCTCCAAAACATGTGTCTCATTATTACAATACAAATTATTCTGACAATATTTTATAATATCTCCGACGTGACTTGATTTTCACTGTTGGTAATATCGACATGCACCAGGTGCAGAGTTGCTGGTACAGATCCAGTGATAGTCGATGCAAAAGCAAATAGTATCTTCGTCGTTCAGCTGATCAGAGACAACGAACTCTCCCATAGTGTGAGAGGTGAATGTGAGAGATACACACATATTCTTCTTCTTCTTCGTCTTCTTCTTCTTCTGCGTTCAGTTTCTTTATGCTCCTTGAATTCAAATCGTGAGTTTTACTGCCTCCATGAACTCCACAGTCAACAGCAGGTCGTCTGTTTTGCCCCAAAGTTTTCTCCGATAGTTCTGGTAATACTGTTCACATATTATCATTTCTCTGAAAGGTTGCTACTAATAAATATTTACACAGTTTTGTTAGTTAGTTAGCTATAAACTATTTACGTGCTTATATCCAATTAAGGTTCAAGCACGTCTGTCGTGGTCACACAGTCCAGCCGCCTCGGC
>JAULBR010096377.1:0-11670 GCA_032355825.1 Melanodrymia aurantiaca
GAGGTGTGTTCGGTTTACTGAGGTTTAAATACAGCACATAAGGCTGTTTGGGACTTTGAAATATGTTCGGTTTAGAGAGAATTCTGGTTTACTGAGGGTCCGGTTTAGAGGGGTTTCACTGTACATTGTAGAATAATGAGCTATAAATAGCCTATATAATACATGTATGAACTATTTCATTACTGTATTAATATTTATACGTGCCTTTTTAATTGTTTCAGCTATTTCTGTGCAGTAGAGCCTCATTAAGATATTCATGCTATAAATACTATTAGCTTGCAAAGAATCTTCTCAAACACAGTGAAAGTGGAATAGTACATGTATAATTATGTATTACTTTTCTGATTGGCTAAGATAAAGTCAATTCAGGCTTTGCTGATTGGCTAAGGTCATTTCAGTCTTTGCTTATTGGCTAAGATAAGGCAAATTCAGTAATTTTGTTGATTGGCTAAGATAAGGCAAATTCAGTAATTTTGTTGATTGGCTAAGATATGGTAATTTCAATCTTTATTAACTAAGGTCATTGCAGTCTTTGCTGATTGCTACGGTCAATTCAATCTTTGTTGAAGTAGCTCATGTCTAATTTTACTATAATATGATGCTGATATTTACAACAACAACAAAATTTAATTTGATTTGTGGGCAAAAAATTATTTAGTATTAACATTAATTTTGGTAAAAAGTCCCATGCATTACACAATGTTTTCCCTATTGGTAATAAAAAGTGCATGAAAGTTATTAAAAATGTGTAAATTGTTGGACAGTACTGTAGATGCCTGGTCTCTAGTCACTTTAATGAGAAATATGTTTGAAAACTGTGTATAAGAAATGAATGTAATGCATTTGTACTGTTGAATACTCTGCATAACCTGTGTTAAACTTTCTGTTTTGTTTATTTTTCTACTTTTACAAATTTAAAATGATTTATTACAGGTTTTTACATTTCTTTACAATATTATTTGTCTGTGTACTTGGTTTTCTTTTATGAGTTTGCTGTCGTAATATCTTAAATATATGCAATACATTTGTATATGGCTCATTGCCATGTCATTCTATTTTATATACCTGTATCATATTAAAATGTTAGGGTGTTTTATTACATTTTACATTAATAATATTAATATAAAATTTATTATGCAACAATAACCAGACAAAAACACCAATTCCAAAATTATTCTACACAATATTTTCCACTGCTAGGAGAAATTCTTGTCACTATCCATGTACAATTGAATACTTTTTTCCTTCACTTGTTTATTATCTGCAATGTTGCGACAGGAAAAAAGAAAATCCTTAGCAATTTGGAAATTAAAAAAAAAAATCACTTATTTTTTTGGCTTATCAAATGTCGACCATAATCTATTGAATGTTGATTAATTGCATAATTACATAGATTTTCAACTATAATGCTATAAATGTTTCATACGTCGTTATTTAACATTTTTCTTAAGACAAAGTGTCATGGATGGACCTACATGTACAATTGCACACAAACAATCATGCTACCAGATAGAAGGCTATTGCATTTAAAACATTGTCTGTGCTTCAATTGCAATTTAAAAAAACAATATACTGCTGCTAGTTTATATTTGAAGTTTGTTTCACTTATGATCAATAAAATGTGTATCTACAAAATTAATGTACATTTAATACTATCCGGTATCTATATTTCATGCTTTCTTAAATTGTTTTTTTAACCATTTTCTTGTGGCGGGTACACATCTGGAATATCGATGTGTTACGCACATATCTGTATTTTTATATTTCGCTTTTTGCATTGCAACTTTTACTTTTACCGCCATCTTGTTTACGACTAATTAATGTGATACTGTCAAGTGTTTTATGATTTACTTTGTATACGCTGTATATATTGTTGCTATTGACAACGCTCTATTGGGATCTATATTTATAACGTTAATAAAATTAATTTCTTACCTCTCTTAGATCGTTTTTTGTTCTCAAATCTAAACGGCAAAACCAATAGCATGGCAGTTGAAGATAAATTATGACAAAGTCGAGATGGAATACATAGAGAATACAACATGAAACCCTTTGTCTTACAAAATGTATCTAACGAGCAAAAGAGTTGGATATGTTTTTAGATATAAGGTCCATTGATTCAGCAGTACATGTACGATAAGAATGGTAGGGACTGGTTTGACTCCAAACCAGAGTGAGTGCTCAGCAAAACCACAACTGGTTTAACAAAGGCCGTGGTATATGGAAAAGAGCATATAACGGATCCCTTGCTACTTAACAAGAGTAGTGGATTTCCTCTATCATACTAACACTAACTTCTGTCCTGTACAGGTAGTCGAGGCAGCTATAAGTTATAACGAACTAGATTCAGAACAAGCTGTTATAGCAGACGCCTGTCATGGGCATGAGTTCTGGTCAAGTCCAGCCCTTACGTCCATGACAGGAAAAGAGTTTGGGGTGGGGAGAAGGGGGGAATCTCGCTCATGACTGCCAGCACTGAAGGAGCACCGGAGTCCGGTCCGAGGACCGAAATAACTAACTAACTGACATCAGTCTATTTATACTGAATATGTCATCATCTCTGATTACAGACATTACGGTAGTGCAAAAAGAAGGCAAAACAACGAGAGTATATTTTCTTGTAACACTTTATTCTCCATGCATCAACAGTTGTAAAGCAAGTGAGTAGTTATTGAATGAAGTTAACACTCTACGTCCTAGTCGTTTAGCTGTGGTCTACGTACATCAAACTAAACCTGCAGGGGTAAGAAGCAAAAACGAACAAAATATGGAGGGAAAATAAGTTATTAAAGCAGGGAAAAAAAACCAAGTCTGTTAAAAAATATTTTAATAAGAGGGGGCAATGGAACTGATGTCATTGTTACATATTTAGTAACACGAATAACTCTTAGTTAACACAGAATGAAACACATTTTAATATTAATATCCTATAACATGGATGCTGTGTGTAGAACATATTGAATTATTATTATTCTATAACAGTTCAGTGTTACGTTGTTGGATGTGAAATACTACGAAATGTTAAACATTCAAGTTTGTGTTCCTGTTAAAAATATGGAATATTTATAGTTTATTCATTAGTGTAACTGTTCATTAAAGAAAGCAGATGCTGAATTTTGCACTGCACGTCAAATTTAACTCCAAATAATTTGTTTTAAAAATGACAAAAGTGAAGTTTTTCTCTCCCAAAAACATCATATAAATAATGTAGTTTAACAAATTAAATGCTCAGTTAACCTGTGTTTTTTTCCCCCACAATTCCACTATGTTAATCAATGCCCATTTAAAAAATGCTCAGTTTGTGAGTATAAAGCATGAAGTGAGATCAGGATTTTGAAGAAATATCCAGCCATTTTAACTTTTCGTTTTATACATTGTTTCATCAAATTGTCTGTAACGTTGACATTTTGAGAGTGGTGCATGTGTAAAGAAATAAGTTCAGCCTAGTTCTGATGATGCAAGAGGTTGAAAGGTCAAGTACGTTGAATATGTTCTATAATGAGATATGAACACAATTGACTTGTTGCAGAGTTTTTGGGGGTTGGGGGTTGGGTTCAATCGAACCATGACATGGGAATTGTATTTGTTAAAACTAGTGCATTAGGTCGAATTTTTTAGAAAATGTAACAGGAAAATCTTATTTTTTGACTACCAGGTAATTATTTTAGTACCAAATTATTCGGATATTAAAAAAAGTTAATAATAAAATATCAAATAATATCAAAAGCTTCATCTAATTCTAAGATAATACAAAGATTCCTTGTAATTGTAAAAAAAATAGTTCATAACATACATTTTTGTCTCATTTACACATTGTATAAAAAAACCTTTTAAAACTTATAATGCATATTGGACGAAAATTAATTTACAAAAGCATTATTTGCATATATATTATTAACAAATATTCAAAAGCCATATTTTTGGCCAGAAACATTTCCCCCTTCTGCAACAAAGACATTGATATGAAGAAGAAGAAAAACTGAAATAAAATTGACAACTACTTGACACAAAGATATACTATGGTATAATGAACTAGAGGAAACGTTCTCTGGGTCAAAACACAATACAGGATAAATATAACAAACACTCCTTCACTTGACTCCATCTTTCTCAATCATCTCCATGGAAACAGCAGCAGTAAAGGCAAGTCTACACCAAATAACTAAATTAAGCTAAATTCAGAAAATTTGGTAATTTTTAAGACTTTAAATTTTCGCAACTGATATTTAATTTTCGTGTTGAATCCATTGTTTTCGTCATTTGTCTTTATATTCGCGTGATTGTAATTTTTGCGGTTAAACTATTTTTGCGGTTAAATTACAAATGCAAAAATTATATTATACACATGAAACATTTTCATTTTATACTAATATTTGATTTGATAATTCAATTATCTTATATACATCAGAATAAAAATTATTAACAAAGTGAAGCATTATTTGACAATTTAAAAAAAAATCTAAGTAGTTAAAGCTGTTGATAATAAATATCAATATAGAATAAAATTACATTTAAATCTACACTATAATATTGAAAACTGAAATTTAACATTTTATTGAGAATTTTAATAAAATGTCTATATGATCTGCAGTAAGTTGGAGGTGGGAGCTTTACGGATTAAGTTCATTCTTGTATCTATTAAAATTTTATGGTATAAAATTTACTTTTCAGTTCAGATCCATAAAGACAATTTTGAACTGTAGTATGGAACATCAAATTGTTTTTAAAAAATGGGATGCCCCAAGCCAATGACTTTGCAAATAAAACTCCTAATTGTATCGAATATACAGTACTTTTCTTATCATTCATGGGTAGATGGGAGGTGGTAAAAATTACAAAATATTTACCATTATGTACTTTATGGATGTCCCAAACAGCTCAACCATCAGCTGTGTACTTGGTTCTATTAAATGAAACGACACGCATTCGGTGTAAATTGTCTCCCCTTCAGAGCTCTGTTTACAAATGGAGACGATTAAGAAAAGACTGCATTAAGTTTATATTCATAGCTAGCACCATCGTGAAATTTATTCAGCAACACAATTCACAAAGCCTGCGCTGATATTAAAATATGACACATGAACACGCAGTTGATTTTTCACAACTCTCCATAAAACATGGCTTATACAATATTCACAACAATTTACAATTTGTCACAGACACTTTATATATAGCGCAGTATATATCTCCACATATTTATAATATTATATTAAACCCATATAAATAAATAAAATATGACAATATTTATTGTAATGATTTTGGATGTATGCACAATATAACAATTCAATAAGTCTATTTGTTCTAAAGTCTAACTTCATTTCAGACAACCATGCATGAAATACAAAAAACAACATAAACAAAAATCAAAAAATCGTTCTAATGATTGGACTATAACAGAAAAAAGTAAATAACAACACTTTATATTCACAACACAAATAGTTTTTGCTTCATGCTAAAATTATGCTAGATTTATATGTAGCCTTGAAAGGTACGTTAATAGTAATACACAGCCAAACAAGGCAAACGTAGACACATTACTTGTTCAGTGGCTGTCGCTAAATAATAATTCTTATGCTCAAATCTTGTATTTATTTATAAACTGAAGAAAATTAGTTTGCCAATCTTAGGTTCTCGGTCAGATTGCATCAGAAAATTCTGATCAAACTTGCTACTGTAATATAATGGATGACATCGTAACATTTATAATTGTGATATCCGGCCACCAGAGAAAATGTATGTGAACATAAAGTGAATACATAGACGGTGATAAAGATGAAAATAACTAGAAAAAATAACATTTAAATTTAGTTTTGCCTCTAAAATACTTTATTAAAAATGATATACAAGGAAAAATTTTAATTCCATAATGAATCAATTCTCAAATAATTATATTAAAGAAGAGTCAAAACAAGGGAGGTAATTTTATTAATTATTGGTATTACCTGACATAATTTTCTGCACCAAAGAGTAGAGAAGAAAAAAATGATATGCAAAGTTTTACATTGTTTGTATTGTAATGGTAACAATTTAATTATTTATTATATAATTAAATATACGTCTTTATTTTAAAGTTCAGTGTGATATTTCATTTGACTTGTGTTCTGGCTTTGGTCGGTGTTCTTTCAATGGATACTGAATACAACAAGCGCGACAATTGAATCGTATTTAGAATATAACATCCTTGTTATAAACAAATTACATAATTTATTTGGATATTATCACAAAGCTTGTTTATTCGATAAAATATTTTATAAATTGTCTCGTTCAACAGTTCGTGATGTCAGTACAATTTAATGAAATGTGCGACTTTGATGTTTTAGAGTTTGAGTTACCCCTAAAATGAGGCGACGCATATACCCGATATCGATTTTGTATATGAATGACGCATCAAGTGAATTTTTTACCAGAATGAGAGTATTAGACACAAGACCGGAACAATTAACTTTGCAATTGTGATGTCTTGAAATATATATATTTCTGCCAGACAATGACCAGTTGTTTATTGCATGACCCGACACAAGAAACCATTGAAGCCTGAATACTTTGTACATTATAAAAAAAAATGATTTGCTATTAATTACTTCACATTTTCACAATACTGCTTGGACAACTGTGCATAGATTTGAAGACAATTGGGATGATGGGGATGATGATGATGACGATGATGATAATCAGGTATGAATAGTAAAAAAGCAGTTGTGATAGGAATCAAAACATTTCGTCGTCTGTCGCCCGTGCATACGTCTAGTCAAACATAATTTCTGTATCTCCGAATAGAATCAATAGAATCATCTATAGTCTCATTTTACGATGCATAGTACCGGTATCTGCCCGACTTCTTAAAGGACTGAACAATCCCGACTGTATCCTATCATGCAATGACATCGTACCATACAGTTAAAGAAATGGTACAACTATATTTACATACCTAGTTATTATCACAGTGTATATACAATGAATACAGAACAGGCTAAACTTGGATCAAATATCCAATGAAATGTTGTTATAGGAATAGATCAGATTTGAAGAAACTGCTATCTATCTGACATTCTGATGAGACGGACGATGAAACAATAAATACAAAACAAAAAGTATGCTGCAAATGTAAAACAGATCGTTTTCTCTCTCGAGTATTATCTGAATGACAGATCATTCTCTCGAATAGCTCTAAATAACAGAACTCTTATTTGAGTACTTCTCAATAACAGCGGTTTCATTCGAGTAGTTCTTTTTATAAGACCATTAACTCAAGTAATTCTAAATAACAGACCTTTACTCGATTAGTTCCGAGTAACATACCTTTTACTCGAATAGGCCTGAATAACAGATTATTCTAATGAATAGTTCTGAGTAACAGAACTTTCATTCAAGTAATTCTCTATAACATACCATTCGCTAGAGTGGTTCTAAATAACAGACCTTTACTCAAATAGTTCTCAGTAACAGACCTTTTACTCATGTTATTCTGAATAACACATCTGTTTCTCAAGTAGTTTTGAATAAAATACCTTTTACTTGAATAGTTCTGAGAAACATACCTTTTACTCGAGTAGCTTTGAATAACAGACATTTTACTCGAGTAGTTCTGAATAACAGACCTTTTACTCGAGTAGTTCTGAATAACAGACCTCTTACTCGAGTAGTTCTGAATAACAGACCTTTTACTCGAGTAGTTCTGAATAACAGACCTCTTACTTGAGTAGTTCTGAATAACAGACCTTTTACTCGAGTAGTTCTGAATAACAGACCTCTTACTAGAGTAGTTCTGATTAACATACCTTTTACTTGAGTAGTTCTGAACAAAATACCTTTTACTCAAGTAGTTCTGAATAATAGACCTCTTACTCGAGTAGTTCTGAATAACAGACGTTCACAGGTCTGAATAAAAGACCTTCTCTGGAGTATTATCAATCATACATTTCCATCTTTATTCATTACTACTCTAGGTAATCTTTTCTCTTGTTCGCATCGCAGCTTCTTTCTGAACCAGGTCGGTACAATCTTTGTCTAATTTACATAACGTCATCTATAAATAAAACAGCATTTGAAATGACAAAAACACTGCTTGGATTAGAGTCCTACAAAAATTTGCTACAAAGACTTAGCAAGCACCATTTCAGTAACCTGTACATCAGCCTACTCATTACAGAGGCAAAATGTCCTGACATATTTTAGCGACGATCGTCACATCTGGAAAAACAAACTGTATGTAGTTCCACAGCAAGAATGAACCATTTCACAGTATCTTGGACATCAGCCTACTCATTACAGAGTCAAAATGTTCTCACAATTTCCTCCTTTATGATGATTCTCCCATCGGAAAAACACACTGCATGTAGTTTCAATGCAAGAGCTAACAGTTCCAATGCCTGCACAAACCGCTTGAAAAACAGGAATTTGCCTTTTAGACTGCATGGGTAGGTAATGCACAGACTTGGCTAGTGGCACATGCTGTTCATATTCTCAAACGATGGCTACTTTTCTTCGCTGTATCAATTGTCTAATTGTTATTATCGTTCTGTGACTGCATTGGTAGATTGGCTAGTGGTACATGCTGGTCGTATGTTCTAACACCAACAAACGATGGCTACTTTTCTTCGCTGTATCAATTGTCTAATTGTTATTATCATTCTGTGACTGCATTGGTAGGTTGGCTAGTGGTACATGCTGGTCGTATGTTCTAACAGCAACAGACGATGGCTACTTTTCTTCGCTGAATCAACTTCTAGGCATCTTTCCGACGGCTGGCTGCATCTCTCCGATACTGAACAGGATGACGAGGAGACCGGCCGACTGACCGGCTACTGGTGTACGACGGGGGATGATATGACGTATTATGATGAGTGTACAAAATGCTAACACGTTGTTGAGAAACAAAGCCCTCACTAACATCACCGCTGCACTCGAAGACTTGGCGTGATGTCCAGTACGCAATCACTCTATTGACGACTTCTTTATTCTTCTTCATATCTGTTAAAATAAATTTAGGATATTGTATAATTACTCCCCACTCTGAACATTTTTACAACCATGGGTAACGGGTAATGTGGTTTAACGCCTTCATCCATCCGAAGGATGTTGTAGAGGGCGCTGAGATTGAGATGAAGTCCCGACCGTAGTCGGGTCGTCTTCTCAATCCCATTACAACCATGCAAGCGATCTTTTTTTTATATTACCGTGTTATTTTATCTGCTCCTCAGTTTGGTTTCTCTCCTGATGATGTTAGCATTTTCTTAACGAAACGTAGAGTCGGATTTTAATTACAATGTAGGCTGGTTTACAGTAGAAACAAGTTTTAGTTTTGCCATCTAATTATTACTGGTAGAAAAAAAAGAAAAAAATTAACACCATTCCTGAAGAAAAGTGAATTTAAAAAGCACGAATCCATCTGAAAATTTGTTATCCTTTTAAAAATATGTTATAGTAATAACTTATTATATCAGCATACAAGAAAAGATGTTTTGTTGAAAGAGACTACTATAGAAGCTGAATGAAAGAACAAGCATCTATTTAGAAGGAATAGATGACAGACAGATTTCACTAATTCATGTTTTATTTCCACTTTTCTAACGGAATACTGCTGGAAAATTTATTTTACTGTTCCGTTTCGAAAATAACTATTTTTGGGAACGCGGAATAGTGTATATTTCGACCCCTGCATAAACAACTACCTTCGCAATGTGATGTTGCACCTCAACCATTTACCTCGATTGGCGATGAATAAATGACTGGACATGGCTCATACGAAAAGTAAAGGATTATATAAAATATGGTATTCGAGATAACGCCAATACCTTAATGTTCAGATCTGTTGCACGTAATTGCCTGGAAACGTGCCGAACTGTCCCGTCCTGGCCGATGTTCCGACAAACCAGCCGTCGTCACACTTCTCCATCACAAATATCTCATCGCCATCCTGCAGTTCAAGTTCATCTTCGTTCTGCGGTCGGTACGCGTAAACAGACCGATACCTGCAGAATAGAATAATAACGTCAATCTGTACTCCGGACCTTTTACTTACCGTATATCTTCACCTATACGGCGAGCTTTTAGCATCAAATTATTCTTTATAAACTAGCATGTACAGCTCAATACCAGCTCCAACCCAGAGTGAGTGCTCCGTAAGGCTCAATGAATAGGTGTACTTCCACTTATACCGACCAGTGTCCACAACTGGTTTAACAAAGGCTGTGGTAAATACCGTCCTGTCTGTTGGAAAGTATCAAATAGGAGTTGCAGGTTTACTAACATTAACTTTTGTCCAGGGGCAGTATTTATCAAACAACTTAAGTTTTTCTTAACTTTTGACTTAAGTTTTATTAAACTGAATAAGGTAAGACAACAACGTACACTTAGGTTTTTGTAGAATTCTTAAGACACCTCAGGAGGAAACTTAAAACTTAAGTCAAAAACGTCCAAAGCTTATGTCTAGGGGTTGTTTTTTTCTCACAACTGAAGTCACAATCGTAGAGACTTAAGTTTTTTCTTAGACTTATGTCTTATTTCTGACTTAAGTCGCTTGATAAATACCGCCCCTGAGCTACACCGTGCTCCATACATTATATAACTATATATAAACCTGCGTATCTTTTTCGCTTCTTTTTCTTCGTCTTCGACGACGGATCAATCCGATTGGCTAAATAGTCTTGCAGTGTTTTGCGCAGCGATCGCACGAACACATGGAACGCCCGGTCGGACCTGCGGACGACGTTGTTGAGAAGTTCCTCGTTCATCGCCTCCCTCGTATTCTTCTCTTTAATCCGTCCCACGTCCGCAGTCGTCAGTATTTTATTTGCGATGAGGTCGTTGAAAATGTCGTCAGGTATCATGTTCTCCACGAGGATATCTCGGTTCTGTTGTAGATATTGTTTGTGTCTCGTACTCATAACGTCTTCTACTGTAAAGAGGAAAATAAAATGTGTTTTTGGTTTCATCCTTGAAAAAAATAATAATAAAATAAAATATTTCGCAAATTGTTTTTTTTTCGCAAATGTTTTTTTATTTTTCGCATGTTGTTTTCCTAAAAAAAAAATTTCCCTTTAAAATTTCGTAGGGTCGACCTGGCACAAACTTAGGGTAAATCAGGAAACCGGAAACACTTGTTTTAGGCCTACGTGTAATCTAGTTTTTAGAAACTTTGGATTTATTAAAAAAAGAAATGACAGAAATTTTCTTCCGATAAATCTTCTTGAGAATTATCTGCGCATGCATCATAACTTGCAATATAAATAAAAGTATGGTGGTGTAGTGTAGCTATGCAAGCAGAAGAAAGGTCAGAAAATGCAGGTTGATTGAAGAAATACAAATGTATGAACCTTGTTACAGGGCACAATATTTCACGCGAACCGTTGTTCTGTTCGCATGTCGGTTACGCAACTTGTAATTCACGCGAACCGACAATCGGCTACCTGGGCCTACTTCGGGCGCCGACTACTGGTTAACTATAGTTCCTCCACTGCGCATGTCTAGTCTGGTTGATCGCCCAAACGCATTTTACCACTCTGGTACAGACTGTACTTTGCGATAATTTGTTTAATGATTTATTGGATAACGAGGACTATACCAGCATGATCAGAATGAAAATTATGAACATTGTGGCATACATAATGTCTACTCTGCCCAGGACAGTGCCAAGAATACGTGCATATGTTGACGTCGTCGATAATATGA